>JAREIK010010834.1:0-48829 GCA_029783825.1 Sapria himalayana
TTATTTTGAAATGTAAATATAAAATTTAGTTATAATAACTTAATAATTATAAGACATTTTAATTAAATATAATTAATTTAATATTCGATATATAAAATGATCAAATAATAAATTAATAAACTATTATTAATAAGATTGATCGCAATTAAAATATAATTGCAAAACCAATATATAATGATTCAAAATCAAAGTAAAATATAATTACTAAATTATAATTTTTTGTTTTTAAATTTTACTTGTTTATATAAGCTTAATTTTTTTTGATTAAAATAAATTATTAAAAATTATATTTGTATCACTCATTATTTATTTTGTGATTGATATTTCTATAAAATGAAGAAATAAATAATTAAAATGAATATTTAAAATTATAATGAATAGAAATTAAAATGAGATTTATGATTTATTATATGTGGTATACCGGTTTAAATGTTTGATTATTTAGGAGTTTTGGCGTTTAGGAGTTTATCAAGTTATGTTTTTAGGTATTTAGTGGTTTATAGGTTTTATTTATATAATAAAATTTTAAAAATTTTTATTATATTTTTTCTCATTTTCAAATGTTATAACCTTTAAAAAGAAATAATTTTAAAAATCTTTTGAAATGTGAATACTATGTATAATTATATTATTCTTACTAATTATATATTATATAAATTTAATATAAACAATTTTAATGATAAATATTATAATAATGATCAAAAATTAAATTAATAAACTATTATTATTAATATAAATATTAATTAAAATATATTTACATAACACAAAATGATTCAAAATCAAATCAAAATATATTACTAAATAATAATATTTTATTATTAAATTTGTCCTTCTTTTTATAAGCTTATATTTTTTTTGAATAAAATTAAATTATTTAAATAATATTTGTCTTACTCGAAATTTATTTTGCAATTAATTTTTCTAAATAATTAAACTATAACTAATTAAAATGAATATTTAAACTTATAATAAATAGAAATAAAAATGAGATTTATTATTCATTAAGTAGTATATAGATGTTAGAATGTTTATGTATTTAGGGGTTTCTGAGTTTATGAGCTTACTAATTTATGTAACTAAGCATTTAATGGTCTGTATAGGTTTTATTTAAAAAATAAAATAACTAAAAATTTATTTTTATTATTTTTTCTCATTTTGTAAGAATATAACCTTTGAAAATATAATAATTTTTAAATTTTTTTCAAAAGTGATTACAACATTTATTTATAATAATCATATTAATTATATATCATATAAATTCAATATAAACAATTTTATCGATTGATATTCTTATAATTATCAAAAAATAAATTAAAAATGTATTATGAATCAGATTGATATTACTTAAAATATAAAATCAAACCCTAAAATGATTCAAAAGCAAAGCAAAATATATTACTTAATATTAATTATTTTTTTTTAATTTTTATTCTTTTTATAAGCTTATCTATTTTTTGATGAAAAATAATTTTTATAAATTATATTTTAAGTCATAATTTATTTTATAATTAATATATATATATATATATATATAATAAACTTAACAATCAAAATGAATTTTTTAAATTATAATGAAAACAAATAAAAATGAGATTTATTAATTATTATTTAGGGTATGCCCATTTAAACGATTATGTATATAGGGGTATTGAAATTTTGTAGTTTAGTGATTTAAGTGTTTAGGCATTTAGTGATTCATTGGTTTTATTTAAACAATGAAATAATATAAAAATATATATATGTTTTGTTTTTTCACATGTTCAAAGGTTATAATCTTTGAAAATATAATAATTTTAAATTTTTTTTCAAAAGTGAATACAATATTTAGTTATAATAATTATTAAATCTATATATCATAAAAACATTTTTCTTGATAAATATTCTAATAATGATCAAAAAATAAATTAATAATCTATTATTAATAAGTTAAATATCAATTAAAATAAAATTACAAAACCTAAATTGATTCATAAACAAAGTAAAATATATTACTATATAATAATTTTTTGTTTTTAAATTTTTTCTTCTTTTAATAAGTTTATCTATATTTTTTTGTTGAATAATAATTCATATAAATTATATTTGTCTAACTTATAATTTATTTTGTAATTAATATTTATATAAAAATAAACAAATAAATAATTAAAATTAATATTTAAAATTATAAAGAAAAAAATAAAATTGAGATTTATTATTTCTTATTTAGGATATACTTGTTTAAAAAATTTATCTAATTAGGGTTTTCGAGATTTAGAAGTTATTGATTTATGTATTTAGGCATTTTATGGTTTATAACTTTTATTTAAACAATGAAATAACAAAAAATTTATTTTTGATATTTTTTCAAATTTGTAAATGTCATAACATTGGAAAATATAATAATTTTAAAATTTTTTAAAAATGTGAATACAATATTTAGTAATAATTATTATTATAACTATATATGATATAAACTATTATAAATAATTTTATTGATAATATTATATCAATTATCAAAAATTAGATTAATAAACTATTATTAATATGATAGATATAAATTAAAATATAAATAAAAAATCTAAAATGATTCAAAATCAATGTATAATTTATTACCAAATAAAAAATTTTTTTATGTTTTTGCATCATTTATAAGCTTATATTTTTTTTTGTTGAAAAATATATTATTTAAATTATATTTGTCACACATAATTTATTTTGTAATTAATATTTCTATAAATTATTTAAATTATATTTAAGGTTTACGAGTTTCAAGGTTTAGGTATTTAGGGGCTTCGGGGTTTAGGAGTTTAGAGATTTATGTATTTAGGCATTTAATGGTTTATATGTTTTATTTAAATAATGATATAACAAAAAAATTATTTTTGTTATTTTTTCTCATTTTTTAAGGTTATAAACTTTGAAAATATAACAAATTTTAAATTTTTTTATGTAAATACTATATTTAGTTATGATAATCTTAATAATTATATATCATGTAAATTCAATATAAACAATTATATTGAAATATATTATATTAATGATCAAAAAATAAATTAATAAACTATTATTAATAAGATAGATATTATTTTAAATATATTTGCAAAATGTAAATTTATTCAAAATCATTGTAAAATATATTACAAAATAATACTTTGTTTGATATTTTCCTTCTTTTTATAAGTTTATATTTTTTGTTATTAAAAGTAAATTATTTAAATTATATTTGTCTTCCTCATAATTAATTTTTAATTTATAATTCTATAAAAATAAACTAATAAATAATTAAAATGAATATTTAAAATTATAATGAATACAAATATAATAAAGATTTATTATTTATTATTCAGGATATACCAGTTTAATGGTTTAAGTATTTAGGTGTTTTGGGGTTTAGTGATTTAAGTGTTTAGGCCTTTAGTGATTTATAGTTTTTATTTAAAGAATGAAAAAATAAAAAATTCAATTTTTTGATTTTTTTTTAATTTTTGAAGGTTATAACCATTGAAATTATAATAATTTTAAAATTTTTTTTAAATGTGTTTATAATATTCAGTAATAATAATCTTAATAATTATATATAATGTAAACTCAATATAAATAATTTTATTAATAGATATTATAATAATGATCAATAAAAAATTAATAAACTATTATTAATAAGAATGATATATATTAAAATAAAATTGCAAAATCTAAAATGATTCAACATAAAAATAAAATATATTACTAAATAATAAATTTTTGTTTTTAAAATTTTCCCTCTTATTATAAGGATATATATTTTTTTGATGAAAAATAAATTATTTAAATTAGATCTGTCTTACTAATAATTTATTTTGTAATTAATATTTCTATAAAAATAAACTGATAATAATTCAAAAAAAACTTTAAAATTATACTTAATAAAGATTAAATTGAGATTTAAGATTTTTTATTAATGTACAACTGTTTAATAGTTTAAGTATATAAAGGTTTTGTCATTTAGGAGTTTGCAATTTATGTTTTTAGGCATTTAGTTGTTTATAGGTTTTATATAAAAAAATAAAATAACAAAAAAAATTTCTATAATATTTATCATTTTCATAGGTTATACCCTTTGAAAATATAATAATATTTAAAATTTTATGAAATGTGAATACAATATTTAGTTATAATAATATTAATAATTATATATCAAATAAATTCATTATAAACAATTTTATTGATAGATAATATAATAATGATCAAAATTTAAATTAATAAACTATTAATAAAAAGATTGATATTAATTAACAAATATTTACAAAACCCAAATTGATTCAAAATTAAAGTAAAATATATTACTGGATAATAATCTTTATTTTTTAAATTTTTACTTCTTTTATAAGCATATATTTTTTTAATTAAAAATAAATTAATTAAAATATATATGTCGCTCTCATAATTTAATTTGAAATAAATATTTCTATAAAAAATAAACAAATAAACAATTAAAATGAATATTTAAAATTATAATAAATAGAAATAAAAATTCAATTTATTAATTATAGAGAAGTATATGGCGGTTTAATGGTTTATGTATTTAGGCATTAAGAGGTTTAGGTGTTTACTGATTTAATTGTGTATGCATTTAGTGGTTTATAGGGTTTATTAAAAAAATAAAATAATAAAAAATTTATTTTTATTATTTTTTTTTATTTTCAAAGGTTATGACCTTTGAAAATATAATAATTTTTAATTTTTTTTAAATGTGAATACAATATTTAGTTATAATAATCATTATATTTAAAATTCAATATAAATTCAATATAAATTCAATATAATAATTTAATTTGTTCTTTTGAAATTTTTTTTCTTTTAAAAAGCTTAACCATATTTTTTTGATAAAAATTAATTTATAAAAATTATATTTATCTAACTTATAATTTATTTTTTGATTAATATTTATTTAAAAATAAACAAATAAATAATTAAAATGAATATTTAAAATTATAATGAAAAAAAAATATTGAGATTTATTCTTTATTTTTTTGGGTATACGAGTCAAATTTTAATTAGATCTGTCTCACTAATAATTTATTTTGTATTTAATAATTCTATAAAAATAAACTGATAAATAATTAAAATAAAAATTTAAAAATATACTAAATAGAAATTAAAATGAGATTTATGAATTATTATTAATATATACCAATTTAATATATTAAGTATTAAAAGGTTTTTTCATTTATGACTTTAGAGATTTATGTTTTTAGGAATTTAGTGATTTATAGGTTTTATTTAAACAATGAAATAACAAAAAAATTATTTGTGATATTTTTTCACATTTTCAAAGATTATAACATTTGAAAATACATTAATTTTAAAATTTTTTAAAAATGTGAATACAATATTTAGTAATAATAATCATTATAATTATATATAATATAAACTAAATATAAACAATTTTATTGATAGATATGATATCAATTATCAAAAAATAAATTAATATGCTATTATTAATATGATAGATATAAATTAAAATATAATTGCAAAACCTAAAAATATTAAAAATCCAAGTACAATTTATTACTAAATAATAATTTTTTTTTAGTTTTTGCTTCTTTTTATAAGCTTATATTTTTTTTTATGAAAAATAAATTATTTAAATTATATTTTTATAACTCATTATTTATTTTGTAATTAATATTTTAATAAATTATATCAATTATATTTAATGTTTATGAATTTAAAGGTTTAAGTATTCAGGGGCTTTTGTGTTTAGGAGTTTATAGGTTTAAGTGTTTAGGAATTTAGTGGTTTATAAGTTTTATTTAAACAATGATATAACAAAAGGTTTATTTTAATTATTTTTTTAATTTTTGAAGGTTATAACCTTTGAAAATATAATAATTTTTAAATTTTTTTCAAATGAAATATAATATTTAGTTATAATAATCTTAATAATTATAAGTCATTTAAATCAATATAAATAATTACATTGCTAGATATTATAATAATGATCAAAAAAACGTAATAAACTATTATTAATAAGATAGATATTATTTAAAATATATTTGCAAAATCTAAATTTATTCAAAATCAAAGTAAAATATTTTACTTAATAATAATTTTTTAATGTTTTACTTTTTTCATAACGTTATATTTTTGTTATTATAAATAAATTATTTAAATTAATTTGTCTTACTCATAATTTATTTTGTAATTTATAATTCTATAATAATAAACTAATAAATAATTAAAATTATTATTTAAAATTATGCTGAATACAAATAAAATTGAGATTTATTATTTATTATTCATGATATACCGGTTTAATGGTTTAAGTATTTAGGTATTTTGGGTTTAGTAGTTTAGAGATTTAAGTGTTTAGACTTTTAGTGATTTATATTTATTATCTAAAGAATTAAAAAACAAAAAATTTAAGTTTTTTAATTTTTTAAATTTTTGAATGTTGTAACCGTTGAAAATATAATAATTTTAAATTTTTTTAAATGTGAATACTATGTATAATTATATTAATCTTACTTATTATATATCATATAAATTAAATATAAACAATTTTAATGATAGATATTATGATAATGATCAAAAATTAAATTAATAAACTATTATTAATTATATAAATATTAATTAATATATATTTACATAACACAAAATGATTCAAAATCAAATCAAAATATATTACTAAATAATAATATTTAATTTTTAAATTTGTCCTTCTTTTTATAAGGTTATATTTTTTTTTGGTTAAAAATAAATTATTTAAATAATATTTGTCTTACTCGAAATTTATTTTGTAATAAATTTTTCTAAATAATTAAACTATAAATAGTTAAAATGAATATTTAAAATTATATTAAATAAAAATAAAAATGAGATTTATTATTTATTAAGTAGTATATAGATGTTAAAATGTTTATGTATTTAGGGGTTTCAGGGTTTATGAGCTTGCTGATTTAAGTAAGTAAACATTTAATGGTCTATAGGTGTTATTTAAAAAATAAAATAACTAAATATTTATTTTTATTACTTTTTCTCATTTTTTTAAGATTATAACCTTGAAAATTTTAATAATTTTTAAATTTGTTTCAAAAGTGAATACAATATTTATTTATAATAATCATAATAATTATATATCATATAAATTCAATATAAACAATTTTATTGATAGATATTCTAATAATTATCAAAAAATAAATTAAAAATCTATTATGAATACGATTGATATTACTTAAAATATAGTATCAAAACTTAAACTGATTCAAAATCAAAGCAAAATATTTTACTAAATAATAATTATTTGTTTTTAAATTCTTATACTTTTTATAAGCTTATGAATTTTTTGATGAAAAATAATTTTATAAATTATATTTTTAACTTATAATTTATTTTATAATTAATACATATATAAAAATAAAAATCTAAACAATCAAAATGAATTTTATAAATTATAATGAAAACAAATCAAAATGAAATTTATTAATTATTATTTAGGGTATACCGATTTAAAGGATTATCTATATTCAGGTATCGGGATTTTGTAATTTAGTGATCTAAATACTTACGCATTTAGTGGTGTATAGATTTTATTTAAACAATAGAATAACAAAGAAAAAATATTTTTTTTTATTTTTTCACATTATCAAAGGTTATAACCTTTGAAAATTTAATAATTATAAAATATTTTTCAAAAGTGAATACAATATTTAGTTATAATAATCATTATATTTATATATCATATAAAATCAATATAAACATTTTTATTGATAAATATTCTATTAATGATGAAAAAATAACTTAATAATCTCTTATTAATAAGATAGATATCAATTAAAATATATTTGCAAAACCTAAAATGATTAAGAAGCAAAGCAAAATATATTACTATACAATAATTTTATGTTTTGAAATTTTTTTTTCTTCTAAAAATTTTATGTATAATTTTTTGATGAAAAATAATTTATATAAATTATATTTGTGCAACACATAATTTATTTTGCAATTAATATTTATATAAAAATAAACAAATAAATAATTAAAATGAATATTTAAAATTATAATTAAAAAATGACATTTATTTTTTATTATTTAGGGTATACAGGTCTAATTTAAATTAGATCCGTCTTACTAATAATTTATTTTGTACTTAATATTTATATAAAAATAAACTGAAATTAATTAAAATAAAAATTTAAAATCATAGTGAATAAAAATTAAAATATTATTTTTGATTTATTATTAATCTATAATAGTTTAATGGTTTAAGTATTTAGAGGTTTTGTCTTTTATGAGTTTAGCGATTTAGGTTTTTTCGGCATTTAGTGGTTTATAGGTTTTATTAAATCAATAAAATAACAAAAAAAAATTGGTAATTTTTTATCATTTTCATAGGTTACAACCTTTGAAAATATAATAATATTTAAAAATTTTATTGATAGATTTTATAATAATTAAAATGAATATTTAAAATTATTATGAAAATGAGATTATAATACATAATCATTTTATGTATTTTTAATCATTTTATTATTTAAAATGAATATTTAATATATTTTTTAATATTTTATTAAAATATTTTTTAATATTTTATTAAAATATTTTTTAATATTTTATTAAAATATTAAATTATGAATCATTATTTCTATTATTTAGGGTATACCGGTATACCCTAAAAATATTTTAATATTTTATTATTTAATCATTATTAATAAATAAATTATAAGTTAGACAAATATAATTTATGTAAATTATTTTTAATCACAAAAATACAGAGAAACTTTTTAAAATTAAAAAAATTTCAAAACTAAAAATTATTATATAGTAATATATTTTGCTTTACTTATGAATCATTTTATGTTTTGTAATTATATTTTAATTGATATCTATCTTATTAATAATATTTTTATTAATTTATTTTTTAATAATATTAGAATATTTATCACTAAAATTGTTTATATTGAATTTAAATGATATATAAATATAATGATTATTATAACTAAATATTATATTCACATTTAAAAAAAATTAAAATTATTATATTTTCAAAGGTTACAACCTTCAAAAATTAAAAAAATTAAAAAAAAATCAAAAAATTAAATTGTTTGTTTTTTGTTTCTTTAAATAAAAAGTATAAATCACTAAAGGCCTAAATAATTAAATCACTAAACTCCTAAACCACAAAACACCTAAATACTTAAACTATTAAACCGGTATATCCTGAATAATAAATAATAAATCTCAATTTTATTTGTATTCATTATAATTTTAAATATTCATTTTAATTATTTAGTAGTTTATTATTATAGAATTATAAATTACAAAATAAATTATGTGTAATACAAATATAATTTAAATGATTTATTTTTAATAAAAAAAAATATAAAGTTATAAAAAAAGCAAAACATTAAAAAAAATTATAATATAGTAATATATTTTACTTTGATTTGGATAAATTTAGATTTTGCGAATACTTTTTAAATAATAACTATTTTATTAATAATAGTTTATTAATTTATTTTTTGATCATAATTATAATATCTAGCAATATAATTATTTATATTGAATTTAAATGAATTATAATTATGAATATTATTATAAATAAATATTATATTTACATTTGAAAAAAATTTAAAATTATTATATTTTCAAAGGAATATAATCTTCAAAAATTAGAAAAAATTATAAAAATAATTTTTTGCTATATCATTGTTTAAATAAAACTTATAAACCATTAAATGCCTAAACACTTAAACATCTAAACTCCTAAACACAAAAGTTCCCTAAATACTTAAACCTTTAAACTCGTAAACCTTAAATATAATTTAAATAATTTATTAAAATATTAATTATAAAATAAATTATGAGAGATACAAATAAAATTTAAATAATTTATTTTTCATCAAAAAATATATAAGCTTATAAAAAGAATTAAAAAGTAAAAAAAAAAATTATTATATAAATAAATTTTACTTGGATTTTGAATAATTTTAGGTTTTGCAATTATATTTTAATTTATATCCATCATAATAATAATAACATATTATTTATTTTTGATAATCGGTATCATATCTATTAATAAAATTGTTTATATCTAGTTTATATTAAATATAATTATAATGATTATTTTTAGTAAATATAGAATTCACATTTTTAAAAAATTTTAAAATTATTATATTGTCAAAGGTTATAACGTTTGAAAATATGAAAAAATATCAAAAATAAATTTTTTGTTATTTCATTGTTTAAATAAAACCTATAAACCACTAAATGCCTAAAAACATAAATCTCTAAACTTCTAAATGAGAAAAACTCTAAATACTTTAACCATTAAACTGGTATACATTAATAATAATTCAAAAATCTCATTTTAATTATTATTCAGTATAATTTTAAATTTTTATTTTAATTATTTAATAGTTTATTTTTTTCAAAATATTAATTACAAAATAAATTATTAGTAAGATAGATATAATTTAAATTAAACCGGTATACCCAAAATAATAAAGAATAAATATCAATTTTTTCATTATAATTTTAAATATTCATTTTCATATTTATTTGTTTATTTTTATATTAATATTAATGAAAAAATAAATTATGAGTTAAACAAATATTTTAATTGATATCTATTTTATTAATAATATAATATTAATTTATTTTTTGATTATTATTAGAATAATTATCAATAATATTATTTATATTGAATTTAGATGATATTTAAATATAATGATTATTATAACTAAATATTGAATTCACACTTGAAAAAATTTTAAAAATTATTATAATTTCAAAGGTTATAACCTTTGAAAATATAAAAAAATAATAAAAATAAATATTTGTTATTTTAAATTTTAAATAAAACCCATAAACCACTAAATGCATACATAGTTAAATCAGTAAACTTTTAAAGCCCGTAATGCCTAAATACATAAACCATTAAACCGCTATATACTACTTAATAATTAAGAAATCTAATTTTTATTTTACTTTATTATAATTTTAAATATTCATTTTAATTATTTATTAGTTTATTTTTATATAAATTTTTATTACAAAATAAATTATGAGTGTGACAAATATAATTTAAATAATTTATTTTTAATAAAAAAAATATAAACACTTATAAAATAAGTAAAAATTTAAAAATTAAAAATTATTATCCAATAATATTTGTTTGTTTAATTTTCAATCAATTTGGGTTTTGTAAATATTTTTTAATTAATATATATCTTATTATTAATAGTTTATTAATTTAATTTTTGATCATTAATATAATATCAATAAATAAAATTGTTTATATTGAATTTATATGATATATAATTATTAAAATTATTATAACTAAATATTGTATTAACATTTCAAAAAATTTTAAATAATATTATATTTTAAAAGGTTATAACCTATGAAAATGACGAAAAATTACAAATTTTTTTGTTTAAATAAAACCTATAAACCACTAAATGATTAAAAACATGAATCGCAAAACACCTATACGACAAAACCTCTAAATACTTAAAATATTAAATTGGTATACATTAATAATATATCATAAATCTCATTTTAATTTTTATTCAGTATAATTTTAAATTTTTATTTTAATTATTTATCAGTTTATTTTTATAAAAATATTAATTACAAAATTATTTATTAGTGAGATAGATATAATTTACATTTTTTATATTTCATCAACAAAAATATAAGCTTATAAAAATAGGCTCAATTTTAAAAAAAAATTATTATTTAGTAAAATATTTTATTTGTATTTTATATCATTTTAAATTTTGCATTTATATTTTAATTTATATCATTCTTTTTAATAATAGTTTTTTAATTATTTATTGATCATTATTATTATATCTTTTAATAAAATTATTTATATTGAGTATACATTATATAAAATTACTAAGATTATTATAACTTAATATTATATTCACATTTATAAAAAATTAAAAATTATTATATTTTCAACGGTTATAACCTTCAAAAATTTAAATTATTTGTTTTTTCATTCTTTAAATAAAAACTATAAATCACTAAAGGTCTAATCAAATAAATCACTAAACTCCTAACCACAAAACACAAAAATACTTAAAACATTAAATTGATATATCTTGAATAATAAATAATAAATCTCAATTTTATGTGTATTCATTATAATTTTAAATATTCATTTTAATTATTTATTAGTTTATTATTATAGAATTATAAATTACATAATAAATTATGAGTAAGAAAAATATAATTTAAATAATTTATTTTTAAAAACAAAAATATAAACTTATAAAAAAAGCAAAATATTAAAAAAAATTATTATTTAGTAATATATTTTACTTTGATTTTGAATAAATTTAGATTTTGTAAATATATTTTAAATAATATCTATCTTATTAATAAAAGTTTATTAAATTTTTTTTGTTCATTTTTATGATATCTAGCAATGTAATTATTAATATTGATTTTAATTGACTTATAATTATTAAGATTATTATAACTTAATATTATATTTACATTTGAAAAAAAATTTAAAATTATTATATTTTCAAAGGTTATAACCTTTGAAAATGTGAAAAAATATCAAAAATAATTTTTTGGTTATTTCATTCTTTAAATAAAACCTATAAACCACTAAATGCCTAAAAACATAAATCACTAAACTTCTAAATGATAAAACCTCTAAATACTTTAACCATTAAATTAGTATACATTAATAATAATTCATAAATCTCATTTTAATTTTTATTCAGTATAATTTTAAAATTTTATTTTAATTATTTATTAATTTATTTTTTTTAAAATATTAATTACAAAATAAATTATTAGTAAGACAGATATAATTTAAATTAACCCAATATACCCTAAATAATAAATAATAAATATCATTTTTTTATTTATAATTTTAAATATTCATTTTAATATTTATTTGTATTTTTATATTAATATTAATTACAAAATAAATTATGTGTTAAACAAATATAATTTATATAAATTATTTTTCATCAAAAAAATATAGATAAACTTTAAAAAAAAAAATTCAAAACAAAATATTATAATATAGTAATATATTTTGCTTTGCTTCTTAATCATTTTTGGTTTTGTAATTATATTTTAATTGATATTTATCTTATTAATAATATATTATTATTTTATTTTTTGATAATTATTTGAATATTTATCAATAAAATTATTTATATTGAATTTATATGAAATAAAAATATAATGATTATTATACTAAATATTATATTCACAAGTTAAAAAAATTAAAAATTATTATATTTTCAAAGGTTATAACCTTCAAATATTAAAAAAAAAATCAAAAAATTAAATTTTTTATTCTTTCATTCTTTAAATAAAAACTATACATCACTAAAGGCCTAAACACATACATCACTAAACCGCAAGACACATAAATACTTAAACCATTAAACTAGTATATCCTAAATAATAAATAATAAATCTCTATTTTATTTGTATTCATTGTAGTTTTAGATATTCATTTTAATTATTTATTAGTTTATTTTTATAGAATTATAAATTAAAAATAAATTATGAGGAAGACAAATATAATTTAAATAATTTACTTTTAATAAAAAAAACATAAACTTATAAAAAGAAGCAAAACATCAAAAAAATTATTATTTAGTAATATATTTTATTTTGACTTTGAATAAATTTACATTTTGAAAATATATTTTAAAATAAAATCTTTCTTATTAATAATAGTTTATTAATTTATTTTTTGATCATTAATATAATATCTATCAATATTATTGTTTATTTTGAATTTACATGATATATAATTATTAAGATTTTCATAACTAAATATAGTATTCACATATAAAAAAAATTTAAAAATTGTTATATTTTCAAAGGTTATATCCTTCAAAAATGATAAAAAATAACAAAAATAAATTTTTTGTTATATCATTGTTTAAATAACACTTATAAATCATTAAATGCTTAATCACATAAATCTCTAAACTCCTAAACTTTGAAGCCCCTAAATACTTAAACATTTAAACTAGTAAACCTTAAATAAATTTAAATAATATATTAAAATATTAATAACAAAATAAACTATGAGTGATACAAATATAATTTAAATAATTTATTTTTCATCAAAAAAATATATAAGCTTATAAAAATAAGCAAAAACTAAAAAACAAAAATTATTATTTAGTAATAAATTTTACATTATTTTTGAATCATTTTAAATTTTTTAATTATATTTTAATTTATATCTATCATATTAATAATAGCATAATAATTTATTTTTTGATAATTGATATCATATCTATCAATAAAATTTTTTATATTTAGTTTATATTATATATAATTATAATGATTATTATTACTAAATATTGTATTCATATTTTTAAAAAAATTGAAAATAATTATATTTTCAAAGGTTATAACCTTTGAAAATCTGAAAAAATATCAAAAATATTTTTTTTAGTTATTTCATTGTTTAAATAAAACTGGTATACCCTAAATAATAAATAATAAATCTCATTTTTTTTCATTATAATTTTAAATATTCATTTTAATTATTTATTTGTTTATTTTTATATAAATATTAATAACAAAATAAATTAAGAGTTACACAAATATAATTTATATAAATTATTTTTCATCAAAAAAATATATATAAACTTTTTAAAAGAAAAAAAAATTCAAAACAAAAAATTATTATATAGTAATATTTTTTGCTTTGCTTCTGAATAATTTTAGGTTTTGTAATTTTATTTTAATTGATATCTATCTTATTAAAAATAGATTATTAATTTATTTTTTGATCATTATTAAAATATTTATCAATAAAATTATTTATATTGAATTTACATGATATATAATTATAATGATTATTATAACTAAATATTATATTTACATTTGAAAATAATTCAAAAATTATTATATTTTTAAGGGTTATTATCTTTCAAAATGAGATAAAATCACAAAAATAAATTTTTTGTTATTTTATTGTTTATATAAAACTATAAACTACTAAATGCCTAAACACTTAAATCATTAAACTCCTAATCCCCAAAACCACAAAACCCTTATATAATTAAACATTTAAATCATCTATAAAGGTTTAAGTATTTATAAATAATATATAAATATCTATCAATAAATAATAGTTTATTAATTTATATTTTGATCATTATTATATTTATATTTATATTTAGTTTATTAATATCTATCGATAAAATTGTTTATTTTTAATTTACATGATATATAATTATTAATTTTAATATAGCTAAATATTGTATTCACTTTTGAAAAAACTTTAAAAATTATTATATTTATAAAGGCTATAACCTTCAAAATTGATAAAAATTTTGAAAATTAATTTTTTTGTTATTTCATTATTTAAATAAAACATATAAACTACTAAATGCCTAAACACTTAAATCACTAAACTTTTAAATTCCTAAATACTTAAACCATTAAACCGGTATACCATAAATAATTAATCATAAATCTCATTTTTATTTGTATTCATTATAATTTTAATATTCATTTTAATTATTTATTAGTTTAGTTTTATAGAAATATTAATAGCAGAATAAAATTATGAATGAGACAAATTTAATTTAAATAACTTATCTTCATCAAAAAAATTTAAAGCTTATAAAAAGAATCAAAAATTTAAAAATAAAAAATTATTATTTAGTAATATACTTTTCTTTGATTTTGAATCGTTTTAGGTTTTGCAAATATATTTTAATTAATATCTATCTTATTAATAATAGTTTATTAAACTATTTTATGATTAGTATTATAATATCGATCAATAAAATTATTTATATTGAATTTACATGATATTTAATTTTTATGATTATTATAATTAAATATTGTATTAACATTTGAATAAAAATTAAAAATTATAATATTTTAAATGGTTATAACCTTGAAAATGAGAAAAAATCTTAAAAATAATTTTTATGTTATTTAATTATTTAAATAAAATTTATAAACCACAAAATACCTAAATACTTAAATTACAAAACTCCTAAACCCTGATACTGCTGCACCACACACACATAGCGACAGACCACAGTACACACGTGCACATATTCTTGTCCATTTTGATGTAACATTTAGAGGGGCCAGCAAGTCCTGGAAGCATCCAGAAGTATGGGCCACCAACTTGTAGAGGGCCCCACTAGCAAGCAGGGATGATAACATTCAGACAACTGACGAGACCAAGCAAACTGGTCGGGAGTAAACCCAGGAGTAGCTAGGAGTGGGTCCCACTAGCCCTATCAGGCAGCATAAAGGGCCTCCCAACCACCGCCCAACAGGAGTAGTGTGTAATCCATTATTAATTGGAGAGCCAGCAAAATCCGAAGCATCAACAAGAAGGGCCTGTAAGCAATGGAGTCCAGACCAACCACACATGACCGAAAGATTCAAACTTGTAGTTTATGTTTGTAGTCTTATTTCTATTTTGGACTTTGTATGCACCATGTACTCTTAGAGACGGATCATGACATACTCACAGACACAATCTTGTCTGTTCATTATGTAGCAAGCAATGAGGGCAACTAGACCCATGAGTATCTCTAAGTGGGGCCCACTAATGCATTATGTAAATGCACATTAGGTAATGTTATACTCCCGGGAACAGAAGACCCATCTTTAGAGCATTTTATAATTTTACTTGTATTCTAGCTTGGTTGTACGGATAGATAATTAGACTATGAGATGGACCTCATCACACCTGCAAACCAATGCATGCATATTTTTTGATATTTTGTCGGTGCAACATATAGCCACTTCTTGGAGCTCGAGGAGGAAGCAATCTAACCCAAGAGATACTCTTTTGAGGATCATTGGAGCAAAAGAATGTGGAATTCATAGGTGAGAAAGAATTGACAAAATGCCGTTGATATGGACTTGTGGATTTATGGGTATTCAGTTATATATGTATTCCATTGCATAGCAATGACATAGGCAAACATTTGATGCTGCATGCTACACACATGCACAATCTTATATTTGCATAGTTTTAATATGGTGAATCATTCAGGTTCCTCGAAAAGGCTTGGAGAAATCCAAATGGAAAGGATGCAGTGCGCATAATGACTCAATGCCAACTCTAAAGTCCTAGAATTCCAGGTGATTTTAGTTGTATTTGTACACTTGGAGGCATTATGTTTTTTTATGTATTTTATGCATAAAATCATTAAGGTGCATAGAATTTGGTGGGCTAGCCTAAATCAGTAAGCTTTTTAGTCTCTTGTAGGATGTGTACCTAAATGATAAATAAAGTTTGTATTTTCCAAAAAAAACAAAAAAAACCATAAACCCTAAACTTTAAATCCTAAACCATAAATCATAAACTATAACCCATATCCATAAATCCTAAATCCTAAATATCATGCTTTGCACTTTTATAATGAAATGACTAAGTGTTAATTTTAAATTGAAATTCACAACTTTTATGAATATCACGGAATTATCTTTTTGTATATGTAACACAAAGTCAGGACTCATGGGGTGAGTTATGGATTCAGTCTATTTCTTGCTTTATATTATTGTAGCATTAGCAATAATCATCATTGTATATTTTGTATCTAGAACCCAAAATCATATCGATGAGAATATGCCATAACTTGTGTCTCTCTATTGAACATATTGTTATGGCACTAAGAATGATCATGAATACATATTTAATCACTATAATACTAGTTTAGAGTATTGGATATGACCATAGCTTGTGCATTTTATCTTTATATTGCAAAGTCATTGTGCTAGGAATGATTGTAACTTTGGACATTACTCAAGAGAAAAAGTCATTACACTAGAAATAGTTAAAGTTCGAGTACTACTCTTTATAACTTTCTATAGCTAAAATTCTTGGGATTGGAAATATGACTATGGCTTTTTTTTTAATTGTGACCTCAAGTGTCAATATGCAAGACTAATATTTTCAGCAATGATTAAAACCTTTTATACATTTGAATGTGATTCATTTACACCTTTTTGGGTATTGTGAGCTTGTATCATAACTCATTTAATATAAAAAGAAAGAAATGATACTTTTCATATCCATGAGGATATAAAAAAAAGGCTTAGACATGCCAATAAAATAAATTTTTTGATTCTTGATTGAAAGAGAGCCCATACTTCTTGCCCTGCTCAAACCACCCTAGGGCTTGTTTGTTCGAATAGGCTACAAGATGGTTATTTTTTTAGAGGTGAACTATGTTTTAAAAAAATTGCCTTGAGTGTTTGCATGAGAGATATTTTAGAAGAAATTACAATAATCAATATAAATAGCATCCTCAATAACTAGCTATTTCAACACATAGGGGTACAACGTTGGTTTAGTCTGTTAACGTACATGAGTCAATTACCTTTGATAGCCCAGTGATTCAACATCAAATAAGATGAGACATAATATAGATAAAGTAAAAGCTCTTATTATTTTGCTTAGAGATTTAGCAATCATTCTAGATTTGAAAGACGAACAAAATAAATTATTTTAATTATTCAATAAAATTTTAATTATTATTTTAATTATTTATCAGTTTATTTTTATAAAAATATTAATTACAAAATAAATTATTAGTGAGATAGATCTAATTTAAATTAAACCGGTATATCCTAAATAATAAAGAATAAATCTCATTTTTTTTCAATTTAATTTTAAATATTCAAATTTAATTAATTATTTGTTTATTTTTATATAAATAATAATTACAAAATAAATTATGAGTTACACAAATAAAATTTATATAAATTATTTTTCATCAAAATAATATAGATAAACTTTTTAAAAGAAAAAAAATTTCAAAACAAAAAAATTAATATATAGTAATATATATTGCTTTGCTTCTAAATTATTTTAGGTTTTGTAAATATATTATAATTGATATCTATCTTATTAATATTAGATTATTAAATTATTTTTTGATCATTTTTAGAATATTTATCAATAAAACAGTTCATATTGAATTTATATGATATATAAATATAATGATTATTATAACTAAATATCAAATTCACTTTAGAAAAAAATTTAAAAATTATTATATTTTCAAAGTTATAACCTTAAAATATTAGAAAAAATAATAAAAATAAATTTTATGTTATTTTATTTTTTAAATAAAATCTATAAACCACTAAATGCATACACAGTTATATCGATAAACTCCAAAACCCTATAATGCTTAAATACATAAACCATTTTTATTAGTTATTAGTTTATTTTTATAGAAAATTTTATTACAAATAAATTATGAGTGGGACACATATAATTTAAATAATTAATTTTTAATCAAAATATATGTATACGCTTTTAAAATAAAGATAAAATAAGTATTATTAAAAATTAAAAATTAGTATCAACTAATATACTTTACTTTAATTTTGAATCAATTTGGGTTTTGTAAATATTTTTTAATTAATATCTATCTTATTATAAATAGTTTTTAATTTAATTTTTGATCATTATTATAATATCTATTAATAAAATTGTTTATATTTATTTTATATGATATAGAATTATTAAAATTATTATAACTAAATATTGTATTCAAATTTCAAAAAATTTTAAATATCATTAAATTTTCAAAGGTCATAACATTTGAAAATGACAAAAAATTACAATTTTTTTTGTTATTTTAATTTTTAAATAAAACCTATAAACCACTAAATGCCTAAAAACATGAATCGCCAAACACCTATACGATAAAACCTCTAAATACTTAAACTATTAAATTGGTATACATTAATAATAAATCATAAATCTCATTTTAATTTTTATTCAGTATAATTTTAAATTTTTATTTTAATTATTTATAAGTTTATTTTTATAGAAATATTAATTACAAAATCAATTATTAGTGAGACAGATATAACTTAAATTAAACTGGTATAGCCTAAATAATAAATAAAATATCTTATTTTTTTTTCATTATAATTTTTAATATTCATTTGAATAATTAATTTTTTATTTTTATATAAATATTAATAAAAAATAAATTATGAGTTAGACAAATATAATTTATGTAAATTATTTTTAATCAAAAAAATATAGATAAACTTTTTAAAATAAAAAACAATTTAAAAACAAAAAATTATTATATAGTAATATATTTTGCTTTGCTTATGAATCATTTTATGTTTTGTAATTATATTTTAATTGATATCTATCTTTTTAATAATAGATTATTAATTTATTTTTTTGATCATTATTAAAATATTTATCACTAAAATTGTTTATGTTGAAATATGATATATTAATATAATGATTATTATAACTAAATATTGAATTCACTTTTGAAAAAAATTTAAAAATTATTATATTTTCAACGGTAATAACCTTTGAAAATATCTAAAAATAATAAAAATAAATGTTTTGTTATTTTATTTTCTAAATAAAAACAATAAACCACTAAATGCTTACACAATTAAATCAGTAAACACCTAAACCCTGTAATACCTAAATACTTAAACCATTAAACTACTATATAATACATAATAATTAATAATTCTAATTTTAATTTCTATTTATTATAGATTATATTTCATTTTAATTATTTATTAGTTTATTTCTATAGAAATATTTATTATAAAATAAATTATGAGTGCGACAAATATAATTAAAATAATTTAATTTTAATCAAAAAAAATATATACGCTTATAAAAGAAGTAAAAATTTAAAAATTAAAAATTATTATCCAAAAATATATTTTACTTTAATTTTGAATCAATTTGGGTTTGGTAAATATGTTTTAATTAATATCTAACTTTTTATTAATAGTGTATTATTTTAATTTTTGATCATTATTATATTGTCTATCAATAAAATTGTTTATATTGAATTTATATGATATATAATTATAAATATTATTATAAATAAATATTGTATTCACAGTTCAAAAAATTGTAAATATTATTATATTTTCAAAGGTTATAACATATGAAAATGAAAACAAATTATAGAAAATTTTTTTGTTATTTTATTTTTTTATATAAAACCTATAAAACACTAAAAGAATAAACACATAGATCGCTAAACTCCAAAGAACAAAACCTCTAAATATTTAAACTATTAAACTGGTATACATTAATAATAAATCTTAAATCTCATTTTAATTTTTATTTAGTATAATTTTAAATTTTTATTTTAATTATTTATCAGTTTATTTTTATAAAAATATTAATTACAAAATTAATTATTAGTGAGACGGATCTAATTTAAATTAAACCGGCATCCCTGAATAATAAATAATAAATCTCATTTTTTTTGATTATAATTTTAAATATTCAATTTAAGTATTTATTTGTTTATTTATATATAAATATTAATTACAAAATAAATAATGAGTTTGACAAATTTAATTTATATAAATTATTTTCCATCAAAAAAATTTAGATAAACTTATTAAAAAATAAAAAATTCAAAATCAAAAAATTATTATATAGTAATATATTTTTATTTGCTTCTAAATCATTTTAAGTTTTGTAATTATATTTTAATTAATATCTATTTTATTATTAATGGATTATTAATTTATTTTTTGATTATTATTAGAATATTTATCAATAAAATTGTTTATATTGAATTTATATTATATATAAATATAATGATTACTATAACTAAATATTGTATTCACATTTGTAAAAAATTTAAAAATTATTATATTTTCAAAGGTTATAACATTTGAAAATATCAAAAAATAATAAAAAAATTTTTTTGTTATTTTATTTTTTAAATAAAACCTATAAACCACTAAATGCTAGAGGTGCTCATGGGATGGGACGTGATTGGGATTACAAATATCCAGTCCCTTCTCACAGTTCGGAGATTATTTTTTGAAGATCCAAACCCGTTCCATAGGTTGAAAATATCAGGATTGGACGGGATGGAGATCGGGGATTTTGGGTAGGAGAAAATGGTTCTGGGACGGAACGGAGTTCGGACATTTTTTTCAATTTATTTTCTTTAAACCGGCCAAGTTAGTTCATGTCGAAACCTTTTGTTGTACAATTTGCATTCCTTATTTATGTATCTTTCAAACTCAAATTGCGCCAATTTTGTTTTGTCAAATAGACTGAATACCACAAATGAGTTCCATTAACTTGTCAAAAGCTTTGATGTGCAGAAAAGGATAGAAATGTTAAATAGAATGGGACCGGGTTGTGTTCTTAATTTAGTTCTTTGTTATTTAACTAGTTGGCTTTGTTCAGCCGAGTTAAAGTTAACCATAATAGCAATACTATATTTTTTAAAAAATTACTTAAAATATTAAGTAATAAATAAAGATGACTAGAAACATTCGTAGCAGCAATTACTACTTAAGTAATTGCTAAAATTTAGGCAGCATAATATAACAAAAAAATAAAACTAATAACAACCATGATAATAATCATTTCAAAGGTCCATCCCGGAAAAGCAACGAAAATCCAAACCCAATTAATTATCTCTTCTACAACTCCTCCCTTTTCTTCCTCCACTGTAGAAGGACAACCAAAGATGAAAATGTGTTAATCATGTAGACATAAATTTCGAAGATGAAAGAGTAATAAAAAACAAAATATTACCTTATAAAATTTAATAAACCCACTCTAAATTTAGTTGGCCAACTATAGTTGGAAGAATATTTGGATCTTGAGACCCCTCTGAAAATTGTAATTGAACCATATATTTATTAAATTGAATGAATATAATAAGTAAATGTAAAAATAAAATTTACAAGATTTGTATCCTAACCTGATTCATTATCATCAAGGTCTTGAACTAATTCTTCAATTTCAATAGGTTTGTTTGAGCTTATCAACCAATGTTGTAGACATATGAGAACTTCAGTTGATATAAGTGTTAAACAATTCCAAATTTTATCTAAAGTTCTACCCCTAATGCTAAATGTAGATTCGTAGGCCACAGTAGATGCTTGGATAGCAAATACATCCCTTGCTACGTTTTCCAAAGAAGGATACCTAACCTCATTTACCTTCCACCAGTTTTCAAGATCAAAATCAATTCTATTTTATTCAAGTTTGTCGTCCAAGTACCTATCCAAATCTTCGAAAGCTACAACTTCTTGTTCTTTTTGTAATTCAACAAAAAAAATCATCAACATAAGTATCACTACCATCAAAGAAATCAACATTTTTCTCCAACACAGTAGAAGAGAAATTATCTTCTTTTGATTCATCTTCATTTAAATCTTTATAATCATCCATCAACTCATTTAAAGCATTTATACCCTTTTTCACCAAATTTTAGCCAATTCCTCTCCATAATGCTAAGTGTACTTAACCTTGAGTTATTTGAGCTTATATCAAGGATCCAACACTACTGCTACAAAAAACATAATATTTGTTGACTGAAGAGAACCCCAATATTTGTTTAATTTCTGCCTCATTTTCATACACATTTTAGACACCATTGCATCTCTACTATTTTCACAAAGCTCAATTTTTTTCAAAATTCCAATAATCTAAGAAAAATAAACAATAGAGGTAGAATATTATGAGCCAGAAAATTTACAAGTTACCTCATAAAAAGTTTTCAAGAAACGAGCCAAAATTTTGGCGTTTGTTTTGTCTCTCTCAGTTGGAACGTTTGAACCAAACATTTTCAAAAACCTTTTGTCTTTGTCCAACAGCACATCAAAGTCATTTTGATATTTTATATTAGTTTGTAGCATCAAATAACTTGAATTCCTACTTGTAGGATAATCTAATTGCAATGAAGATCCATATGTCAAGTTTGCTTATTCAACACATAACTTAAACATATCTAATCTTTTAGGATTGCTCCTCACATATTTCACCACACCTCTAATTTTTTGAATAGCACCCTCAACTACTGCAATGCCATCTCTGATAATTAATTATTTATCAGTTTAATTTTATAGAAATATTAATTACAAAAAAAATTATTTGTGAGATAGATATAATTTAAATTAAATCGGTATACTCTAAATAATAAATAATAAATCTGATTTTTTTTTCATTATAATTTTAAATATTCATTTTAATTATTTATTTGTTTATTTTTATATAAAATTTTATTTACAAAATAAAGTAGAAGTTAAACAAATATAATTTATATAAATTATTTTTCATCAAAAAAATATATATAAACTAATTAAAAGAAGAAAAAACAAAAAAAAGTATTATATAGTAATATATTTTGCTTTGTTTCTGAATCATTTTAGGTTTTGAAATTATATTTTAATTGATATCTATCTTATTAATAATAGATTATTAATTTATTTTTTTATCATTATTAGAATATTTATCAATAAAATTATTTATATTGAATTTATATGAAATATAAATATAATGATTATTATAACTAAATATTGAATTCACTTTTGAAAAAAATTTAAAAATTATTATATTTTCAAAGGTCATAACATTTGAAAATATCAAAAAATAATAAGAATAAATTTTTTGTTTATTTTTTTTTTAAATAAAACCTATAACCACTAAATGCATACATAGTTAAATCAGTAAACTCCTAAATCTCGTAATGCTTAAATACATAAACCATTAAACTGCTATATAGTACTTAATAATTAATAAATCTAATTTTTATTTCTATTTATTATAATTTTAAATATTTATTTTAATTATTTATTAATTTTTTTCTATAGAAATATTTATTACAAAATAAATTATGAGTGCTACAAAAATAATTTAAATAATTTTTTTTATAAATAAAAGTATTTATGCTTATATAATAAGTAAAAATTTAAAAATTAAAAATTAAAAATTATTATTAAGTAATATATTTTACTTAAATTTTGAATCAATTTGGGTTTTGTAAATATTTTTTAATTAATATCTATCTTATTATTAATAGTTTATTAATTTTATTTTTGATCATTATTATAATATCTATCAATAAAATTATTTATATTGAATTTATATGATATATAATTGTTAATTTAATTGTATCTAAATATTGTATTCGCATTTCAAAAAATTTAAAATATTATTATATTTTCAAAGGTTATGATCTATGAAAATCAGAAAAAAATACAAATTTTTTTTTGTTATTTTATTGTTTAAATAAAACCTATAAACCACTAAATGTCTAAAAACATAAATCGCTAAATTCCTAAATGACAAAACCTCTAAATACTTAAACAATTAAACTGGTATACATTAATAATAAATCATATATTTCATTTTAATTTTTATTCAGTTTAATTTTAATTTTTTATTTTAATTATTTATCAGTTTATTTTATTGAAATATTAATTACAAAATAAATTATTAGTTAGATAGATCTAATTTAAATTAAACCGGTAGACCCTAAATAATAAATAATAAAAAATCATTTTTTTTTCATTATAATTTTAAATATTTAGTTTAATTATTTATTTGTATATTTTTATATAATTATTAATTACAAAATAAATTATGAGTTAGACAAATATAATTTATATAAATTATTTTTCATCAAAAAATTATAAATAAACTTTTTAAAAGAAAAAAAATTCCAAAACTAAAAATTATTATATAGTAATATATTTTGCTTTTCTTCTGAATCATTCAAGGTTTTGTAATTATATTTTAATTGATATCTATCTTTTTAATAATAGATTATTAATTTATTTTTTGATCATTATTAGAATATTTATCAATAAGAATGTTTATATTGAATTTATATGATATATAAATATTATGATTATTATGACTAAATATTATATTCACTTATGAAAAAAATTTTAAAATTATCACATTTTCAAATTTTGTAACCTTTGAAAATGTGAAAAAATAAAAAAAATATTTTTTTTATTATTTCATTGTTTATATAAAACCTATAAACAACTAATTGCCGAAACACTTAGATCAGTAAACTACAAAATCCCGATACCCCTATATAGATAATCCTATAAACAGGTATACACTAAATAATAATTAATAAATCTCATTTTTATTTGTTATCATTATAATTAAAAAAAATGATTTTGATTGTTTAGTTTTATATATATATATATATATATATATATATATTAATTATAAAATAAATTATGAGTTAAAAATATATTTTATTAAAAATATTTTTCATAAAAATATAAAAATTTAAAAACAAATAATTATTATTAGTGATATATTTTATTTTTCTTTTGAATCATTTTAGGTTTTGATATTATATTTTAAGTAATATCAATCTTATTCATAATAGATTTTTAATTTATTTTTTGATAATTATTAGAATATCTATCAATAAAATTGTTTATATTTAATTTATATGATATATAATTATTATGATTATTATAAATATATATTTATTCACTTTTGAAAAAAATATAAAAATTATTATATTTTCAAAGGTTATAACCTTTGAAAATATCAAAAAATAATAAAAATAATTTTTTTTTATTTTTTTTCTTAAATAAAAACTATAAACCACTAAATACATACAAAGTTAAATCAGTAAACTCATAAACCCCGTAATGCCGATATAGAATAACCATTAAACTGCTATATACTACTTAATAATTAATAAATCTCATTTTTATTTCTATTTATTATAATTTTAAATATTCATTTTAATCATTTATAGTTTAATTTTTTAGAAAAATTAATTACAAAAAAAATTTTGAGTGAGACAAATATTATTTAAATAATATATTTTTAATCAATAAAAAATATGAGCTTATAAAAAAAAGAAAATATTTGAAACATAAATATTTTATTTAGTAATATATTTTGATTTGATTTTGAATCATTTTGTTTTATGTAAATATATTTTAATTTATATTTATATTATTATTAATAGTTTATTAATTTAATTTTTGATCATTATTATACTATTTATCATTAAAATTGTTTATATTGAATTTATATGAAATATAATTAGAAAGATTAATATAATTATACATGGTATTCACATATCAAAAAATTTTAAAAATTATTTTATTTTGAAAGGTTGTAACTTTTGAAAATCAAATAAAATCAAAAAAAATTTGTATTTTTATTATATAAATACAAACTATAAACCACTAAATGCCTAAAAACATAAATTGCTAAACTCCTAAACGACAAAATTCCTAAATTAACAATTCATTAAACCAGTATACCATATATAATAAATCATAAATCTCAATTTAATTTGTATTCATTATAATTTAAATATACATTTTAATTATTTATTAGTTTATTTTTTATAGAAATATTATTTCCAAAATAAATAAAGAGTGAGACAAATATAATTTTAATAATTTATTTTTAATCAAAAAATAAATATAAGCTTATAAAAAGAAGAAAAAATTTAAAAACAAACAATTATCATTTAGAAATATATTTTACTTTGATTTTGAATCATTATAGGGTTTGCAATTATATTTTAATTGCTATCAATCTTATTAAGAATAGTTTATTAATTTATTATTTGATCATTTTTATAAAATCGAACAATAAAATTACAAATATTCAATTAAAATGTCTTATAATTATTAAGTTATTATAACTAAATATTATATTTAAATTTTAAAAAAATTTAAAAATTATTATATTTTCAAAGGTTATAACCTTCAAAAATGATAAAAAATAACAAAAATAATATTTTTATTATTTTATTATTTAAATAAAACTTATAAACCACTAAATGCCTAAACATTTAAATCTCTAGACTTTTAAACCCCAAAACCCCCTAAATACTTAAACCATTAAACCTATATAACCTAAATAATAAATAATAAATCTCATTTTTATTTTTATTCATTATAATTTTAAATATTCATTTTAATTATTTTTTAGTTTATTTTTATAGAAATATTAATTACAAAATAAATAATGAGTGAGACATATATAATTTAAATAAATTATTTTTTATGAAAAAAAAATATAAGCTTATAAAAATAAACAAAATTTCAAAAATTTAACATTTTATTTATTAATATAATTTACTTTGATTTTGAATTATTTTGGGTTCTGCAAATATATTTGAATTAATATCTATCTTATTAATAACAGTTTATTAATTTATTTTTTTATCATCAAAATAATATATATTAATATAATTTTTTATATTGAATTTACATCAAATATAATTATTAAGATTATTATAACTAAATATTGTATTCATATTTTAGAACTATTAAAAAATTATTATATTTTCAAAGGTTATAAACTTTGAAAATCATGAAAATTCATAAAAATAAATTTTATGTTATTTCATTGATTATATAAAACCTATAAACACCTAAATGTGTAAACATATAAATCAATAAACTCATTAACCCCAAAACCACAATAAACTTAAACCATTAAATAGGTATACCCAAAATAATTAATCATAAATCTCATTTTTATTACTATTCATTATAATTTTATATATAGATTTTAATTATTTATTAGTTTATTTTTATAGAAATATAAATTAAAAAATAAATTAATAGTGAGAAAAATATAATTTAAATTATTTATTTTTTCACAAAAAACATATAAGCTTATAAATGGATATAAAAATTTAAAAATTTAAAATTAATATTTAGTAAAATATTTCACTTTGATTTTGAGTCATTTTAGGTTTTGCAAATATATTTTAAACAATATTTATCTTATTAATAATTGGTTATTACTTTTTTATGATCATTATTATAATAAATATCAATACAATAGTTTATATTGAATTTATAAGATATATAATTATTATGATTATTATAAATTCATATTGTATTCACTTTTCAAAAAAAAATTTAAAAATTATTATATTTTCAAAGGTTATAACCATCAAAAATAAGAAAAAATAACAAATTATAAATTTTTTGTTATTTTATTTTTTATATAAAACCTATAAACCACTAAATGACTAAATACTAAAATGATTAAACTCCTAAACCCCGAAGCACAAAAATACATAAAACATTAAATTAGTATAGTCTAAATAATAAATCATAAATCTCAGTTTTATAAGTATTCATTATAATTTTAAATATTCATTTTAATTATTTATCAGTTTAGTTTTCTAGAAATATTAATTACAAAATAAATTATTAGTGCGACATATATAATTTAAATAATTTATTTTTCATAAAAAAAAGCACATAAAAAGAGGCAAAATTTTAAAAATAAAAAATTATTATTTAATAATATATCTTATTTTGATTTTGAATCATTTTAGAATTTACAATTATATTTTAATTTATATCATTCTTATAAATACAAGATTATTAATTTATATATTGATCATTATTATAATATCTATCAATAAAATAATTTATATTGAGTTTACATTATATATAATTATTAAGATTATTATAACTAAATATTATATCCACATTAAAAAAATAAATATTATTATATTTTCAAAGGTTACAACCTTCAAAAATTAAAAAAAAATCAAAAAATTAAATTTTTGTTTTTTCTTTCTTTAAAAAAAACTATAAATCAGTAGAGGTCTAAACAATTAAATCACTAAACTCCTGAACCAAAAAACAACTAAATACTTAAACCATTAAACCGGTATATCCTAAATAATAAATAATAAATTTCTATTTTATTTGTATTCATTATAATTTTAAATATTCATTTTAATTATTAAGTAGTTTATTATTATAGAATTAAATATTACAAAATAAATTATGAGTAAGTCAAATATAATTTAAATAATTTATTTTTAATAAAATAGAATATATACGCTTAAAAAGAAGTATAAATTTAAAAATTAAAAATTATTATCCAATAATATTTTTTACTTTAATTTTGAATCAATTTGGGTTTTGTAAATCTTTTTTAATTAAAATCTATCTTATTATAAATAGTTTATTAATTTAAATTTTGATCATTATTATAATATCTATTAATAAAATCGTTTCTATATATTTTATATAAGATAGAATTATAAAAATTATTATAACTAAATTTTGTATTCAAATTTCAAAAAATTTTAAATATCATTAAATTTTCAAAGGTCATAACATTTGAAAATGACAAAAAATTACAAAATTGTTTTTGTTATTTTTTTGTTTAAATAAACCTATTAACCACTAAATGCCTAAAAACATGAATTGCAAAACACCTATATGACAAAACCTCTAAATACTTAAACTATTAAACTGGTATAGATTAATAATAAATCATAAATCTCATTTTAATTTTTATTTTAATTATTTATCAGTTTATTTTTATAGAAATATTAATTACAAAATAAATTTTTAGTGATACAAATATAATTTAAATCAAACCGGTATACCCTAAATAATAAATAATAAATAATAAATCTCATTTTTTTTCATTATAATTTTAAATATTCACTTTAATTATTTATTTGTTAATTTTTATATAAATATTAATTAAAAAATAAATTATGAGTTAGACAAATATAATATATGTAAATTTTTTTTAATCAAAAAAAGATAGATAAACTTTTTAAAATAAAAAAAATTTCAAAACAAAAAATTATTATATAGTAATATATTTTGGGTTGCTTATGAATCATTTTATGTTTTGTAATTATATTTTAATTGATATCTATCTTATTAATAATAGATTATTAATTTATTTTTTGATCATTATTAGAATATTAATCACTAAAATTGTTAATATTGAATTTATATGATATAGAAATATAATGATTTTATATCTTAATATTGAATTCGCTTTTGAAAAAAATTAAAAAAGTATTATATTTTCAAAGGTTATAACCTTTGAAAATATCAAAATATAATTAGAATAAATTTATTGTTATTTTATTTTTTAAATAAAACCTACAAACCACTAAATGCATACACAATTAAATCATTATACTCCTAAACCCCATAATACCTAAATACATAAACAATTAAACCGCTATATAATACATAATTTTTAATAAATCTAATTTTTATTTTTATTTATTATAATTTTAAATATTCATTTAATTATTTATTAGTTTATTTTTATAGAAATAAATAATACAAAATAAATTATGAGTAAGACAAATATAATTTAAATAATTTATTTTTAATCAAAAAATATATATACGCTTATAAAAAAAGTAAATTTATTAATTTATTTTTAATCAAATATATACCCTAAATAAATAATTTTTTTAATCAGATATATCCTAAATATTAAACAATAAATCCATTTTATTTTTTAATTATAATTTTAAGTATTCATTTTAATTATTATTTGTTTATTTTAATATAAATATTAAATACAAAATAAATTATGAGTTAGACAATTATAATTTATATAAATTATTTTTAATCAAAAAATATATATATATACTTTTTAAAAGAAAAAAAAATTCAAAAGAAAAAATTAATATATAGTAATATATTTTGTTTTGCTTCTGAATCATTTTAGGTTTTGGAATTATATTATAATTGATATTTATCTTATTAATAATAGATTATTAATTTATTTTTTGATCATTATTAGAATATTAATCTATAAAATACTTTATATTGAATTTATATGATATATTAATAAAATGATTATTATAATTAAATATTGAATTCACTTATGAAAAAAATTTAAAAATTATTATATTTTCTAAGGTTATAACCTTTGAAAATATCGAAAAATAATAAAAATAAATTTTTGTTTTTTTATTTTTTAAATAAAACCTATAAAATACTAAATGCATACACAGTTAAATATGTAAACTCCTAGACCCCGTAATGCCTAAATACAGTAACAATAAACCGATATATAATACATAATAAATAATAAATCTAATTTTTATTTCTATTTATTATAATTTTAAAAATTCATTTTAATTATTTATTAGTTTATTTTTTTAGAAATATTTATTATAAAATAAATTATGAGTGCGTCATATATAATTTAAATAATTTTTTTAATGAAAAAATATATATATGCACATAAAAGAAGTAAAAATTTAAAAATTTAAAATTATTATCTAGTAATATATTTTACTTTAATTTTGAATTAATTTGGGTTTTGTAAATATTTTTTAATTAATTTATATATTGTTATTAATAGTTTATTAATTTAATTTTTGATCTTTATTATAATATCTACAAATAAAATTGTTTATATTGAATTTATATGATATATAATTATTAATAATATTATAAATAATATATTATATTTACATTTAAAAAAATTTTAAATATTATTATATTTTCAAAGGGTATAACTTATGATAATGAAAAAAACTTATAAATTTTTTTTATTATTTTATTGTTTAAATAAAACCTATAAACCACTAAATGCCTAAAAACATAAATTGCTAAATTTTCAAATGACAAAACATCTAATTACTTAAACCATTAAACTGGTATACATTAATAATAAATCATAAATCTCATTTTAATTTTTATTCAATATAATTTAAAATTATTATTTTAACTAATTATCAAATTATTTTTTTTAGAAATATTAATTACAAAATAAATTATTAGTGAGATAGATATAATTAAACTTAAACAGGTATACCCTAAATAATAATTAATAAATCTCATTTTTTTATTATAATTTTAAATATTCATTTTAATTATTTATTTGTTTATTTTTATATAAATATTAATTACAAAATAAATTATGATCAAGATAAATATAATTTATATAAATTATTCTTCATTAAAAAAATATAGATAAACTTATTAAAACAAGAAAAAATTCAAAAATAAAAAATTATTATATAGTAATATATTTTTCTTTGCTTCAGAATCATTTTAAATTTTTTAATTATATTTTAATTAATATATATCTTATTATTAATGGATTATTAATTTATTTTTTGATAATTATTAGAATATTTATCAATAAAATTGTTTATATTGAATTTATATAATATATAAATATAATGATTAGTATAACTAAATATTGTATTCACATTTGAAAAAAATTTAAAAATTATAATATTTTCAAAGATTATAACCTTTGAAAATATCAAAAAATAATAAAAATAATTTTTTTGTTATGTTATTTTTTAAATAAAACCTATAAACCACTAAATGCTAGGGGTGCTCATGGGACGGGATGAGATGGAGATTACAAATCTCCAGTCCCTTCCCATAGTTCGGAGATTTTTTTTTTTGAAGATCCAGACCCATCCCATAGGTTGTAAATATCGGGATGGGACGAGACATAGATCGGGGATTTTGAGTAGGAAGAAATGGTCCAGGACGGCACGGAGTTCGGACATTTTTTTCAATTTATTTTTTTCAAACCGACGAAGTTAGTTCATGTCGAAACCTTTTGTTGTAGCATTTATTTATCATGCTTTGATGTGCAGAAAAGGATAGAAATGTAAAATAGAACAAAACCGAGTTGTGTGCTTAATTTGGTTCTTTGTTTTGTAACAAGTTGGATTTGTTCAGCCGAGTGAAATTAACCATAATAGCAAAACTACATTTTTTTAAATAATTGCTAAAAATATTAAGGAATAGCGAAAGATGACCACAAACATTGGTAGCAGCAATTACCACTTAAGTAATTGCTAAATTTAGGTAGCCTAATATAACAAAAAAACTAAACATTTCAAAGGTCCATCCCGGAACAGCAACGAAAATCCAAACCCAATTAATTATCTCGTCTACAACTCCTTTCTTTTCTACCTCTACTGTAGAAGGACAACAAAAGATGAAAATTTTTTATTCATGTATATATAAATTTCTAAGATGAAAGAGTAATAAAAATACAAAATATTACCTTATAAAATTTAATACACCCATTCCAAATTTAGTTGGCCAACTATATTTGGAAGAATATTTGGATCTTGTGACCCCTCTAAAAATTATAATTGAACCATATTTTTATTAAATTGAATGAATAAAATAAGTAAAAGTGAAATTAAAATTTACAAGATTTGTATACTAACCTGATTCATTATCTTCAATGTCTTGAACTAATTCTTCAATTTCAATTGGTTTGTTTGAGCTTCTCAACCGATCTTGTAGACATATGAGAACTTCAGTTGTAATAGGTGTTAAAGAACACCTAAATTTATCTAAAGTTCTCCCCACAGTGCTAAATGTAGATTCGTAGGCCACAGTAGATGCTTGGATAGCAAATACATCCCTTGATACATTTTCCAAAGAAGGATACCTAAACTCATTTACCTTTCACCAGTTTAGAAGAAGAAAATCAATTCTATTTTTTTCAAGTTTATCCTCCAAGTACCTATCCAACACTTCCAAAGCTACATCTTCTTGTTCTTTATTCAATTCAACAAAAAAAATCATCAACATAAGTATCACTGCCATCAAAGAAATCATCATTTTTCTTCAACACAGTAGAAAAGAATTCTTCTTTATTTAAATCTTTATAATCATCCATCATCTCATTTAAGATATTTATAAACATTTTCACCAAATTTTTAGCCAATTCCTCTGCATAATGCTAAGTGTACTTAACATTGAGATATTTGAGCTTATATCTAGGATCCAACACTACTGCTACAAAAAGCATTATATTTGTTGACTGAAGAGAACAACAATATTTGTAGTATTTATGCCACATTTTCATACCGATTTCAGACACCATTGTATCTCTACTATTTTAACAAAGCTCAAATTTTTTGAAAAATTCGAATAATCTTAGGAAAATAAACAATAGAGGTATAATATTTTGAGCCATAAAATTTACAAGTTACCTCATAAAAAGTTTTCAATAAACGGGCCAAAATTTTGGCATTTGTTTAGTCTCTCTCAATTTGAACGTTTGAACCAAACTCCTTCAAAAATATTTTGTCTTTGTCCTCCAACTTATCAAATTCTTTTTGATATTTTATATCACTTTGTAGCATCAAATAAGTTGAATTCCATCTTGTAGGACAATCTAATTGCAATGAAGTTCCATATGTCAAGTTTGCTTCTTCAACACATAACTTAAACATATCTAATCTTTTAGGACTACTCCTCACATATTTCACCACACCTCTAATTTTTTGAATAGCACCCTCAACTACTGCAATACCATCTCTGACAATTATGTTTAGGATATGAGCACAACATCTCATATGAAAATGCTCGCCTCTCAAAGGTACAATACTTTTCTTCACGAGCCTTTTTTTCAATTGTTCGACTGCAACATCATTATTTGATGCATTATCAACAGTAATGCACATCAACTTTATCAAACCCGATTCATTCATGCAAAACTCAATAGAATTTCTAATATTAGCTCCAGAATGACTTTTAATTACACAAAAGTTCAAAAGCCTTTTATGCATTTTCCATTGAGAATCAATGAAATTAACAGTCAAACATATATAAGACAATTTTGAATGCTAGTCCAAGTGTTGATAGTCAATGAAACTCTACAACAATGAGATGATATGCTATCAAATAATTTCTTCTTTTCCTTCACAAACAAATAAAAACAATTCCTCGGTATATAGTGGCTAGATGGAATTTTAAATTGAGGCACAGTAACTTCACAAAACTCCTTAAACTCATCCCTCTCAACAAAACAAAAAGGCATTTCATCTTTTATGATCATTTTCACCAAAGCCTCCCTAGCTAGTCGTTGATCAAATTGCCAACAAGTTAATTTGTTATCTTCCGAACTAGTACCTTTAGTGAAACTTAACAAAGATTGTGACTTGTCTTTACCTTTGTGAGCTTCTATTAATTCTTTTTTGTGTGAAAATTTCCTACAAGTCTCTCTCAAGTATTTCCATAAACCCGTAGTACCTTGATCACTTGTTTCCAAATATTCTTTCCTACACCATATACAAGCTGCCCTACCAGTTTCATTTCCCTCTGAATCAACTAATATCTCATAAGTTTCCCAAACAGCAAACTTATACTTTTTATGAGCTTGAGGTTTAGATGTACCTTGACTTTCTTTTACAATTGGAATTGAAGAACCTGCCGTAACAATAAAATGGTTCATGAAATGATGATGATTGGATTTCAATTACTTTGATCATTTGAGATGTGATCATCTTCAATTTATTGTATTTTTCGTTTACCACTGGATTGTGCCATTTGCATTGCCATTAATTAATATGATATGTTAAGCATAAATACATATAAATATTTCAAACAAGCAAGCTCTACAAAATTGATTGTAACACATTCAATCCACTCATTCGGCCCAACCACAACACCACAACCAATACTAAACAAAACTAACTGAGACAGATAATAATAATAATAATAATTAATCACTCAATTCTCGTCAGAAAAACAAGCTAAAAGCCTGGTGGAATCTGGGACACGGTGGAGGCAACCAGAAGTGCGACGGACAAGGGTTGGACCTCACTGAACACAGTTGGAATGGCATGAGGTGGCCAGGAACTCGTCGGAACATCAATAGGTGCGTCGGAATTGGATGGGCAGTAGCAGAATTGGTGGCATCTTCATGTTATATATATATATATATATATTCTTGGTACTAGTATTGATTTTTTAGGACGGGACGGTTCTCGAGATGGATATTGCTTAAGATTCGGATCCATCTCAAAAGAAAAAATACATGACAGAACGGGATGGGAAAAGTCAAAGTCAACGGATTTTTCTCAGTCCCAATTCTTTCGGGACAAGACTTTGGGTCGGGTCATGATCTCCGAGTCACGTGAGCAGCCCTACTAAATGCATATAAAGTTAAATCAGTAAACTCCTAAACCCTGTAATGCTAAATACATAAACTATTAAACCACTAAATACTACTTAATAATTAATAAATCTATTTTTTATTGTTATTTATTATATTTATAAATATTCATTTTAATTATTTATTAGTGTATTTATTTAGAAATATTTATTACAAAATAAATTATGAGTGGGACAAATATTATTTAAATAATATATTATTTATCTAATAAAAATATATGCTTATAAAAGAAGTATAAATTTAAAAATTAAAATCTATTATCAAGAAATATAAGTTATTTTAATTTTGAATTAATTTGGGTTTTGTAAATATTTTTTAATTAATATCTATCTTAATATTAATAGTTTATAAATTTAATTTTTGATCATTATTATAATATCTATCAATAAAATTATTTATATTAAATTTATATGATATATAATTATTAATATTTTTATAACAAAATATTATATTAAAATTACAAAAAATTTTAAATATTATTATATTTTCAAATGTTATAACATATGAAAATGATAAAAAATTATAGAAAGTTTTTTTGTTATTTTATTTTTTAAATAAAACATATAGACCACTAAAAGCTTAAAAACATAAATCACAAACTTATAACGACAAAACCTCTAAATACATAAATCATTAAACTGGTATACATTAATAATAAATCATAAATCTCATTTTAATTTTTATTCAGTATAATTTTAAATTTTTATTTTAATTATTTATCAATTTATTTTATAGAAATATAAATAACAAAATAAATTATTAGTGAGATGGATCAATTTTAATTAAATCGGTATCCATAAATAATAAATAATAAATCTCATTTTTTTTCATTTTAATTTTAATTATTAATTTTAATTATTTATTTGTTTATTTATATATAAATATTAATTACAAAATAAATTGAGTTAGACAAATATAATTTATATAAATTATTTTTCATCAAAAAATTATTGATAAACTTTTTAAAAGAAAAAACAATTTCAAAACAAAAAATTATTATATTGTAATATATTTTGCTTTTCTTCTGAATCATTTTAGGTTTTGTAATTATATTTTAGTTGATATATATCTTATTAATAATAGATTATTAAATTATTTTTTGATCATAATTAGAATATTTATCAATAAACTTATTTTTATTGAATTTATATGATATATAAATATAATCATTATTATAATTAAATATTGTATTTATATTTGAAAAAAATTTAAAAATTATTATATTTTCAAATGTTATAACCATTGAAAATATCAAAAAATAATAAAATTAAATTTTTTATTATTTTATTTTTTTAATATAACCAATAAACCACTAAATGCATACACATTTAAATTAGTAAACTTCTAAACCTCATAATGCCTAAATACATAAACCATTAAACTGCTATATACTACTTAATAATTAATAAATCTAATTTTTATTTGTATTTATTATAATTTAAAATATTCATTTTAATTATTTATTAGTTTATTTTCATAGAAATATTTATTACAAATTAGATTATGATTGTGACATATATATTTTAATTAATTTATTTTTAATCAAAAAATATATATGCTTATAAAAGAAGTAAAAATTTAAAAATTAAAAATTATTATCCAGTAATATATTTTACTATAATTTTGAATCAATTTGGGTTTTGTAAATATTTTTTAATTAATATCAATCTTTTTATTAATAGTTTTTTAATTTAAATTTTGATCATTATTATATTATCTATCAATAAAATTGTTTATATTGAATTTATATGATATATAATTATTAATATTATTATAACTAAATATTGTATTCACATTTCAAAAAATTTTAAATATTATTATATTTTCAAAGTTTATAATCTATGAAAATTAGAAAAAATTACAAATTATTTTAGGTTATTTTATTGTTTAAATAAAACCTATAAACCACCAAATGCCTAAAAACATAAATTCCTAAACTCCTAAACGACAAACCCATAAAATACTTATACTATAAAATAGGCGTACATGAATAAAAAATCATAAATCTCAATTTAATTTTTATTAAGTATAATTTTAAATTTTTATTTTAATTATTTATCAGTTTATTTTTATAGTAATATTAATTACAAAATAAATTATTAGTGAGACGGATCTAATTTAAATAATTTATTCTTCATCAAAAAAAATATATATCCTTATAAAAAGAGGCAAATTTTAAAAGCAAAAATTGAATATTTAGTAATATATTTTATTTTTATTTTGAATCATTTTAGATTTTGCAATTATATTTTAATTTATATCATTCTGATTAATAATAGTTTATTAATTTTTTATTGATAATTATTATAATATCTATTAATAAAATTATTTAGATTGAGTTTACATTATATATAATTATAAAAATTATTATTACTGAATATTATATTCTCATTAAAAAAATTAAATATTATTATAATTTCAAAGGTTATAACCTTCAAAAATTAAAAAAAATCAAAAAATTATATTTTTTATTTTTTCATTCTTTAAATAAAAACAATAAATCACTAAAGGCCTAAACACTTAAATCACTAAACCCCAAAACACCTAAATACTTAAACCATTAAACTAGTATATCTTGAATAATAAATAATAAATCTCTATTTTATTTGTATTCATTATAATTTTAAATATTCATTTTAATTATTTATTAGTTTATTTTTATAGAATTATAAATTATAAATTAATTATGTGGAAGACAAATAGAATTTAAATAATTTACTTTTAATAAGAAAAAATATAAACTTATAAAAAGAAGCAAAACATCAAAGAAAGTATTATTTTGTAATATATTTTACTTTGATTTTGAATAAATTTATGTTTTGCAAATATATTTAAAATAATATCTATGTTATTAATTATAGTTTATTAATTTATTTTTTGATCATTAATATAATATATTTCAATTTAATTGTTTATATTGAATTTACATGATATATAATTATTAAGATTATCATAACTAAATATAGTATTCACATATAAAAAAAATTTAAAAATTGTTATATTTTCAAAGTGTATAACCTTCAAAAATGAGAAAAAATAACAAAAATAAATTTTTTGTTATAACATTGTTTAAATAAAACTTATAAACCATTAAATGCTTAAATACATAAATATCTAAACTCTTAAACCCCGAAGCCCCTAAATACTTAAACATCTAAACTCGTAATCCTTAAATATAATTTAAATAATTTATAGAAATATTAATTACAAAATAAATTATGAGTGACAAATATAATTTAAATAATATATTTTTCATCAAAAAAAACATATAAGCTTATAAAATGATGCAAAAACTAAAAAAAAATTATTATTTAGTAATAAATTTTACTTTTATTTTGAATTAATTTAGGTTTTTTATTTATATTTTAATTTATATCTATAATATTAATAATAGTTTACTAATTTATTTTTTGATAATTGATATAATATCTATCAATAAAATTGTTTATATTTTGTTTATATTATATATAGTTATAATATTTATTATTGCTAAATATTGTATTCACATTTTTTTAAAATTTTAAAATTATTATATTTTCAAATGTTATAACCTTTGAAAATTTGAAAAAATATCAAAAATAAATTTTTTGTTATTTCATTGTTTGAATAAAACCTATAAACCATTAAATGCGTAAATACTTAAATCAATAACTTCTAAATCTAAAAAAACCTAAATAGATAAATTTTCTAAACATGTATATCTTAAATAATAAATAATAAATCTTATTTTTTTTTCATTATAATTTTAAATATTTATTTTAATTATTTATTTGTTTATTTTTATATTAATATTTATTACAAAATAAATTATAAGTTATACAAATATAATTTATATAAATTATTTTTCCACAAAAAATATAGATAAACTTAATAAAAGAAGAAAAAAATTAAAAACAAAAAAAATATTATATAGGAATATATTTTGCTTTGTATTTTAATCATTTTAGGTTTTGTAAATATAATTTAATTGATATATAACTTATTAATTATAGATTATTAATTTATTTATTGATCATTTTTAGAATATTTATCAATAAAAATTTTTTTATTGAATTTATATGATACATAATTTTAATAATTAGTATAACTAAATATTGTATTAACATTTGAAAAAAGTTTTTAAATTTTTATATTTTCAAAGATTAAAACCTTTGAACATGTGAAAAAATAAAAAAAACTTATTTTTTTATGTTATTTCATTCTTTAAATAAAACCTATAAATCACTAAATGCCTAAACACTTAAATATTATAACCTATGTTATTGTGCTACTACTGCATCCCCGGCCTCTTAATATTTTGTTTCCTGCACTTACATGAAAATATTAAAAAAGAAAAAATATTTGTTTATACAAACAGATTATCAAAAAATAAATTACATATACAGCAATAATAAATCTTAAATCTCATTTTAATTTGTATTCATTATAATTTTAAATATTCATTTTAAATATTCATTAGTTTATTTTATATAATAAATATTAATTACAAAATAAATAATTAGTTAGACAAATATAATATTAATAATTTACTTTTAATAAAAAAAATATAATCTTATAAAAAGAAGTAAAAATTTAAAAATAACAAATTATTATTTAGTATTAAATTTTACATTGATTTTGAATCATTTTAGGTTTTGTAATTATATTTTAATTTATGTCTATCATATTAATAATAGTTTATTGATTTATTTCTTGATACTTGATATCATATCTATCAATAAAATTATTTATAATTAGTTTATATTATATATAATTATAATGATTATTATTACTAAATATTTTTTTCACATTTAAAAAAAATTTTAAAATTATTATATTTTTAAATTTTATAACCTTTGAAAATGTGAAAAAATAAGAAAAATAATTTTTTTGTTATTTCATTGTTGAAATAAATCCTATAAACCACTAAATGCCTAAATACTTAAATCAATAACTCCTAAATCTCGAAAACCTTAAATAGATATTCATTTTAAACCGGTATACCCTAAATAATAAATAAAAAATCTAAATATTATTTTTTTTCATTAAAATTTAAAATATTCATTTTAATTATTTAATCATTTATTTTTCTATAATTATTAATTACAAAATAAATTGAGTTAGACAAATATAATTTATATAATTATTTTTCATCAAAAAAAAATATTTAAACTTTTTAAAAGAAAAAAAAAATTCAAAACAAAAAATTATTATATAGTAACATATTTTGCTTTGTTGTTGAATCATTTTAGGTTTTGTAATTATATTTAAATTGATATCTATCTTATTAATAATAGATTATTAATTTATTCTTTGATCATTATTAGAAAATTTATCAATAAAAATAATTAAATTGAATTTATATGATATATAAATATATTGATTATTATAACAAAATATTGTATTCACTTTTGAAAAAAATTTAAAAATTATAATATTTTCCAAGGTTATAACCTTTGAAAATATAAAAAATTTAATAAATAAATTTTTTGATTTTTTTTAAATAACACCTATAAACCAGTAAATGCATGCATAGTTAAATCAGTAAACTCCTAAACCTCGTAATACCAAAATACATAAACCATTAAACCACTATATACTACTTAATAATTAATAAATCTAATTTTTAATTCTATTTATTATAATTTTAAATATTAATTTTAATTAATTACTAATTTATTTTTATAGAAATATTTATTACAAAATAAATTATAAGTGCTACAAATATAATTTAAAAAATATATATTCTTATAAAAGAAGTAAAAATTTAAAAATTAAAAATTGTTATCCATAATTATATTTTACTATAATTTTGAATCAATTTGGGTTTTATAATTATTTTTTAATTAATATGTATCTTAATATCAATAGTTTATAATTTTAATTTTGATCATTATTATAATATATATCAATAAAAATGTTTATATTTAATTTATATGATATATAATTATTAATATTATTATAACTAAGTATTGTATTCACATTTCAAAAAAATTTAAATATTATTATATTTTCAAAGGTTATAACCTATGAAAATGAGAAAAAATTATAGAAATTTTTTTTGATATTTTATTTTTTTAAATAAAACGTATAACCCACTAAAATCCTAAAAACATAAATTGCTAAAATCCTAAATTAAAATACCTCTAAATACTTAATCCATTAAAATGGTATAAAGTAATAATAAATCATAAAACTTATTTTAAATTTTATTTAGTATATTTTTAATTTTTATTTTAATTATTTATCAGTTTATTTATCAATAAAATAGATTATTAATAATAGATTATTAATTTATTTTTTGATCATTATTTGAATATTTATTAATAAAATAGTATATATTGAATTTATATGATATATAAATATAATGATTATTATAACTAAATATTGAATTCACTTTTGAAAATATCAAAAAATAATAAAAATAATTTTTTTATTTTTTTATTTTTTAAATAAAGCCTATAAACTACTAAATGCATAAACAGTTAAATAAGTAATTTTAGACCCCGTAATGCCTAAATACAGTAACCATTAAATCGATATATAATACATAATTTATAGTAAATCTAATTTTTATTTCTATTTATTATAATTTTAAATATTCATTTTATTTATTTATTAGTTTATTTTTTTAGAAATATTTATTACAAAATAAATTATGAGACCGAAAAATATACTTTAAATAATTTAATTTTAATGAAGTAATATAAATACCCTTATAAAAGAAGTAATAATTTAAAAATTTAAAATTATTATCAAGTAATATATTTTACTTCTTTTTTGAATCAATTTTGGTTTTGTAAATAATTTTTAATTAATTTCTATCTTTTTTATTAATAGTTTATTAATTCAATTTTTGATCATTATTATAATATCTATCAATTAAATTGTTTATACTGAATTTTATGATATATAATTATTTTTATTATTATAACTAAAATATTATATTTACATTTAAAAAAATTTTAAATATTATTATATTTTCAAAGGTTATACCCTATAAACCACTAAATACCAAAAAACATAAATGGCTAAAATTTCAAATGAAAAAACATCTAAATACTAAAACCCTTAAACTGGTATACATTAATAATAAATTATAAATCTCATTTTAATTTTTATTCAGTATAATTTGAAATATTTATTTTAATTATTTATCAGTTTATTTTTATAGAAATAATAATCATAAAGTAAATTATTAGTGAGAATTATATAATTAAAATTAAACTGGTATACCCTAAATAATAATTAATAAATCCCATTTTTTTTATAATTTTAAATATTCATTTTAATTATTTATTTGTTTATTTTTATATAAATATTAATTTCAAAATAAATTATGAGTTAGACAAATATAATTTATATAAATTATTTTTAATCAAAAAAATATATAAAAACTTTTAAAAAAAAAAATTTAAAACATAAAATTATTATATTGTAATATATTTTGCTTTGCTTTTGAATTGTTTTAGGTTTTGTAATTATATTTTAATTAATATCTATCGTATTAATAATAGATTATTTATTTATTTTTTGATCATTATTTGAAATATTTATCAATAAAATTGGTTATATTGAATTTATATGATATATAACTATAATGATTATTATAACTAAATATTGTATTCACTTTTGAAAAAAATTTAAAAATTATTATATTTTCAAAGGTTATAACCTTATAAAATGAGAAAAAATAATAAAAATACATTTTTTTGTTATTTAATTTTATTAACAAAACCTATATATCATTAAATGCTTACTTACTAAAATCAGTAAGATCATAAATCCCGAAACCCCTAAATACATAAACCTTTTAACAGCTATATACTACTTAATAAATAATAAATATCATTTTTATTTCTATTTATTATAATTTTAAATATTCATTTTAATTATTTATAGTTTAATTTTTTTGAAAAATTAATTACAAAATAAATTTCGAGTGAGACAAATATTATTTAAATAAAAAAATATAAGCTTAAAAAAAGAAGTAAAAATTTTTATGATATATTTAATTATTTAATAATTAATTATCTATCATTAAAATTATTTATATTGAATTTTATGATATATAATTAGTAAGATTAAAATAATTATACATTGTATTCACATTTCAAAAAATTTAAAAAATTATTTTATCTTCAAAGGTTATAACCTTTGAATATCAGAAAAAATCAAAAAATGAATTTTAAATTTTTATTATATAAATAAAAGCGATAAACCACTAAATACCTAAAAACATAAATTGCTAAACTCCTAAATGAGAAAACCCCTAAATAATCAAACCATTAAACTAGTATACCATATATAATAAATCATAAATCTCATTTTAATTTGTATTGATTATAATTTTAAATATTCATTTTAATTATTTATTAGTTTATTTTTTATAGAAATATCAATTAAAAAATAAATAATGAGTGAGATAAATATAATTTTTATTATTTATTTTTAATTAAAAAAATAAACTTATATAAAGAAGTAAAAATTTAAAAACAACAAATTATTATTTAGTAATATATTTTACTTTGATTTTGAATCATTATATATAGGTTTTGCAATTATATTTCAATTTCGATCAATCATATTTATAATAGTTTATTAATTTATTATTTGATCCTTTTTATAATATCGAACAAAAAAATTATTTATATTCAATTAAAATGTCTTATTATTATTAAGTTATTATAACTAAATATTATATTTACATTTGAAAAAAATTTAAAAATTATTATATTTTCAAAGGTTATAACCTTCAAAAATGATAAAAAATCACAAAATTAATTTTTTATTATTTTATTATTTAAATAAAACTTAAAAACCACTAAATTCCTAAACATCTAAATCTCTAGACTCCTAAACACCTAAATCCCCTAAATACTTAAACCATTTAACCTATATAACCTAAATAATAAATAATAAATCTCAATTTTATTTTTATTCATTATAATTTTAAATAGTCATTTTTATTATTTTTAGTTTATTTTTATAGAAATATTATTACAAATTAAATAATGAGTGAGGCATATATAATTTAAATAAATTATTTTTTATGAAATAAAAATAAGCTTATAAAAATAAACAAAATTTCAAAAATTTAAAATTTTATTTAGTAATAAAATTTATTTTGATTTTGAATTATTTTGAGTTCTGCAAATATATTTTAATTAATATCTATCTTATTAATAATAGTTTATTAATTTATTCTTTGATCATTTTTATAATATATATTAATACATTTATTATATTGAATCTACAACAAATATAATTATTAAGATTATTATAGCTAAGTATTGTATTCATATTTTAGAACTATTAAAAAATTATTATATTTTTAAAGGTCATAACCTTTTAAAATCACGAAAATTCATAAAAATAATTTTTTTTGTTATTTTATTGATTAAATAAAACCTATAAACACGAAAATGTGTAAACATATATTTCAATAAACTCGTTAACCCCAAAACCACAAAAAACTTAAACAATTAAATAGTTATACTCTAAAAAATAAATAATAAATCTCATTTTTATTAGTATTCATTATAATTTTAAATATACATTTTAATTATTTATTAGTTTAATTTTATAGAAATATAAAATAAAAATAAATTATTAGCGAACAAATATAATTTAAATAATTTATTTTTCATCAAAAAATATATAGGCTTATAAATGGATACAAAAATTTAAAAATTTAAAATTTAAAATTAATATTTAGTAAAATATTTCACTTTGATTTTGAGTCATTTTAGCTTTTGCAAATATATTTTAAACAATATTTATCTTATTAATAATTGGTTATTACTTTTTTATTATCATTATTATAATAAATATCAATAAAATAGTTTATATTGAATTTATATGATATATAATTATTATGATTATTATAACTTCATATTGTATTCACTTTTCAAAAAAAATTTAAAAATTATTATATTTTCAAAGGTTATAACCATCAAAAATGAGAAAAAATAACAAAAATAAATTTTTTGTTATTTTATTTTTTATATAAAACCTATAAACCACTAAATGACTAAATACTAAAATGACTAAACTCCTAAACCCCAAAGCCCATAAATACTTAAAACATTAAATTAGTATAGTCTAAATAATAAATCATAAATCTCAGTTTTATTTGTATTCATTATAATTATAAATATTCATTTTAATTCTTTATCAGTTTATTTTTATAGATATATTAATTACAAAAGAAATTATTAGTGCGACATATATAGTTTAAATAATTTATTTTTCATAAAAAAATGCTCATAAAAAGAGTCAAAATTTTAAAAATAAAAAATTATTATTTAATAATATATCTTATTTTGATTTTGAATCATTTTAGATTTTACAAATATATTTTAATTTATATCATTCTTATAAATACAAGTTTATTAATTTTTTTTATTGATCATTATTATAATATATATCAATAAAATTATTTATATTGAGTTTACATCATATATAATTATTAAGATTATTATAACTAAATATTATATTCACATTTAAAAAAATTAAAAATTATTATATTTTCAAAGGTTACAACCTTCAAAAATTAAAAAAAATCAAAAAATTAAATTTGTTGTTTTTTCTTTCTTTAAAAAAAACCTATAAATCACTAAACTCCTAAACGAAAAAACACCTAAATACTTAAACCGGAATATCCTGAATAATAAATAATAAATCTCAATTTTTTTTGTATTCATTATAATTTTAAATATTCATTTTAATTATTTAGTAGTTTATTATTATAGAATTATAAATTACAAAATAAATTATGAGTAAGACAAATATAATTTAAATAATTTATATTTAATAATAAAAATATAAATTTAAAAAAAAAGCAAAACATTAAAAAAAATTAGTATTTAGTAATATATTTTACTTTGATTTAAATAAATTTAGATTTTGCAAATATTTTTTAAATAAAAACTATTTTATTAATAATAGTTTATTAATTTATTTTTCGATCATAATTATAATATATATTTTGTAAATAATATTCCAATAAATTATTTAAATTATATTTAAGGTTTACGAGTTTAAAGATTTAAGTATTTAGGGGTTTTGGGGTTTAGGAGTTTAGAAATTTATGTGTTTAGGTATTTAATGGTTTATAAGTTATATTTACACAATGATATAACAAAAAATTTATTTTTTGTTATTTTTTCTCATTTTCAAAGGTTATAACCTTTTTAAAATATAACAATTTTTAAATTTTTTTAAATGTGATACTATATTTAGTTATGGTAATAATAATAATTATATAACATATAAATTTAATATAAACAATTATATTGATAGATATTATATTAATGATCAAAAAATAAATTAATAATCTATTATAAATAAGATAGATATTATTTAAAATATATTTGCAAAACCTAAATTTATTTAAAATCACTGTAAAATAAATTACTAAATAATAATGTTAATGATGTTTTGCTTCTTTCTATAAGTTTATATTTTTTGTTCTTAAAAGTATTTTTTAAAATTATATTTTTCTTCCTCAATAATATATTTTGTAATTTCTAATTCTATTAAAATAAACTAAAAAATAATTAAAACGAATATTTAAAATTATATTGAATACAAATAAAAGTGAGATTTATTATTTATTATTCAGGATATATAGTTTTAATGGTTAAGGTATTTATGTGTTTTGGGGTTTATAATTATAATAATTATTTATTATTTATTATTTATATTGAATTTAAATGAATTATAATTATGAAGATTATTATAAATAAATATTATATTTACATTTGAAAAAAATTTAAAAATTATTATATTTTCAAACGATATAATCTTCAAAAATTAAAAAAAAATAATATAAATAAATTTTTTTGATATTTCATTGTTTAACTAAAAATTATAAACCAAAAAATGCCTAAACACTTAACATCTAAACTCATAAACAACAAAGCCCCTAAATACTTTAATCATTAAACTCGTAAACCTTAAATATAATTAAAAAATTAATTAAAATATTAATTACAAAATAAATTTATAGTGTACAAATATAATTTAAATAATTTATATTTCATCAAAAAAAATATAGCTTATAAATAAGCACAAAAAACTAAAAAACAAAAATTATTATTAAGTAAAAATTTTACTTGGATTTTGAATAACTTTTAGTTTTGCAATATATTTTAATTTATATCCATCATAATAATAATAACATATTAATTTATTTTTTCATAATTGATATCATATCTATCAATAAAATTGATTATTTTAGTTTATTATATATATTATAATGATTATTATAACTAAATATTGAATTCACTTTTGAAAACATAAAAAATTATTCTATTTTCAATGGTTATAACATTTGAAATATAAAAAAAATAATAAAAATAATATTTTGTTATTTAAATTTAGTTA
>JAREIK010010835.1:0-13399 GCA_029783825.1 Sapria himalayana
TGATGGGGGTATAGAATTGGACCAAGTATCCCACCCGCCAGCCCGATAGAGCAATGGGGGCCATGCCCCGCCCGTGTCCTTCCATAGCAGTCCAAACAGAGGTCCGGCTCATTAGGCCCAAACATGGATTTGGAAAAATAGGGAGGCCCATATTACAGCCAGTCAACTCAAATCCTTCCAATAACTAGAAGATAGGATATTCCCTAAAAGATAACCTATTCGTCTAATCAAGTCCTATTATAAAGGGAAGAAAAAGCAATAAAAGACCGTTAGATGGGCATCCCCCAATAAAGACGGAGGATTATCCCAAATAAACTCCCTTGACTAATCCGTTGCTAAATCTAAGGCTAACTATATGAGGAAATATATCCTCTAATGGGAAGGACTCCTAGTCATCGTCCAACCGAGTATCCACTATAAATACAAGGCCACTCCACCAACTGAAAGGTACGCCAATACTAAGCAATCTAAGCATTCTCTCTTTTCTCTCAGAAAGAATCTGACTTAGGCATCGGAGCGGCCATAGGCGAAGCCCTCGCCGGCCCTTCTTCCTCCTGATTCTTCTTGCAGGTGAGTGCAAAAGAGTACAACATCAGAGCTCGCAGATCAACAGCCCAGGCGATCCGGCATCCTCCAATCCAGCCCACTAGCCGTCTTGGTCCAGCCCAACGACCCCCACACGCTCCAGCCCGGTTCCGGTTGAAAAAAGGCATCATCAGTTGGCGCCGTCTGTGGGAACGACTGTTCTTACACAAACATAACTGACTTCTCAGTTACTGATGGTATCAACTAGGAACACGAGCAGGAGCAACGCTAATCCTACAAGGATGCCAGACCCACCAGGAGATGCAGACAGCAGGCCACCAGGGCCAGCAGAAGCGATCCAGGCCAACACAAACGAAGTGGAAGCACTCCGCCTCGTCAACCAGCGCTTGATAGAGGAGATAGAACAACTCACCAGACAAATACAACACCCCCGAGAAGAGCGACAGACTCAGGAAGGTCACAACGTTCCTCCACACGAGGGACAACACGGCTATGGTATTCCCCGAAATACCGAAGGCAGAGGCGGAATCTAGTCGAGCCAGGGGGCACGGCTCACAACTAGCCCCTGTAGGGGAAGAGAACCGAGCAGTACACAGAGGACGCGGCGAGAACGAAGAACCACAACATCCCTCACCGATCACAAGAGAGCAGACATGGGAGCAAAGGTTCAGGGACCTCCAACAAGAGCTCAGCCATGTGAAGGAGGTAGTTAAAGGGCGCACCCCAGACACTATGGATACCTTGGTGCAACAAACAGAATCACCTTTCACCCCTGAGGTGCTAAACTACCCGCTCCCGACCAAATTCAGGATGCCTCAAGTAGAAGCGTTCGATGGCGTCAAGGATCCAGTAGACCATCTCAATACCTATAAGAATCAGATGGAGTTGCATGGGTATCCAGACCCTGTCCGGTGCAGGGCGTTCGCCACCACCTTAAAAGGCCCGGCTATGGCCTGGTTCAACAGAATCCCCTCTTCAACGATTTCTTCATTCAGAGAGTTATCAATCGCGTTCGTCTCCCACTTCATCGGGGCTAGGACATACAGGAAGCCGAGCTACCATCTGTTAACCATCAAACAGGGAACACAGGAAAATTTGAAGTCATACGTGCAACGGTTTAATGCCGAGTCCCTGAAGATAGATGTACTTGACGAAAAGTTCGCTGTCACGGCCTTCATTGCGGGGTTGGGGGTGCAGTCCAAAGACCTGATGTTCTCTATCTCAAAGAACCCTCAAGCTAACATGGCCGAGGTTCTCGCCAAAGCCGAAAAATACATAAACGGAGAGGAGGCCCTCCTGTCAAAGAAGGAGAGCTCTTCCGCTAGCAAGGACAAAAAGACAACAGAGAAGCGACGGGGACGGAGCCCCAAGAGGCAAGGCGACCAGAGGAAATCTCCGGGGGCAGAGCAGGAGCGATCCCCTAAGAGACGAGGGAATCTTAGGGATCGCCTGGGCCCGTCACAACCCGAAAGACGACGACGCTATTCGCCTCAACGCTTCACTCCCTTAACAGCCTCAGTGTCGCAAGTTCTACATGAAGTACGGAACGAGCAGTTCCTAAGATGGCCAGCGCAGATGAAGTCAAATCCCGCTACCAGAGATAACACCAAGTACTGCGAGTTCCACAGGGACTATGGACATCGCACGGATAACTGTATACAGTTGAGAAGAGAGATAGAGTATCTGATACAGCGCGGATATCTACGGCGTTTTATATCTCCAGGGAATCAAGCTCAAGACCAGATCCAGAACCAGAACCAGGCCCCGGCTCAGCCACCACCACCTCGTCAGACGACGACCCAGCATCAGCAACCCCTGGGGGAAATCCACGTGATCTCAGGAGGATTTGCTGGAGGAGGAGAATCTAGTTCGGCTCGGAAGGCCCACTTGCGCAGCATAAGATCGGCAGACATAGGGGAGGTACAGTCAGTATCTAAAATGCCGCGAGTCGACACTACTATCACATTCTCCGACTCAGACTTGGAAGGGTGTCAGCACCCCCATGACGACCCGCTGGTAATCCGCGCAATTGTGGCAAATACAACGGTCCATCGGGTCCTAGTAGACAACGGGAGCTCGGCCGACATCATTTTTGCAGCGGCCTTCGACAAAATGGGAATTGGAAGAGAAAAGCTAGAACCTGTCAACACTCATCTCCGTGGGTTTTCAGGAGAAAAGGTGTTACCATTGGGATCGATCCAACTGGTGCTAACCTTGGGGGAGCCCCCTTACCAAGCAACGACGACAGCAAGGTTTCTCATAGTGGACGCCCCGTCAGCCTATAACATGTTGCTGGGCAGGCCCTCTCTCAACGCGATAAAAGCCATCCCCTCAGCATACCACCTGGTAATCAAATTCCCGACAGTAAACGGTGTTGGGACGGTTCGAGGAGATCAGCGAGTGGCACGAGAATGCTACACCGCCTCTATGAAACAAAAAACGGTCGACAATGTGAGCATGGGTGAGCTTGATATGCGTGATGAAGTGTTCACTCGGCCCGAGCCCTCAGAAGAGCTGGAGCCAGTAACATTGGATGACGACCCAGAGCATCTTGCCTATATCGGCTCCAAATTAGCAGAAGGCCTCAAAGGCCTCCTCACACAGTTCTTAAGACAGAACAGGGACATCTTCGCATGGAAGCAGGCTGACATGAGTGGCATCGACCCCGCAGTCATCACTCATAAACTAAACACCAACCCATCTCTCAAGCCGGTTAAGCAAAAACGCAGAAGTTTCGCACCAGAGAGACAAAAGGCCATCAACGAAGAGGTCGGCAAGCTCCTCCAAGCAGGGGCAATCAGGGAGGTAGAATACCCAGAGTGGTTGGCCAATGTTGTGCTCGTCAAGAAAGCAAATGGCAAATGGCGGCTCTGTATTGATTTCACCGATATAAACAAAGCATGCCCAAAGGACAGCTTCCCCCTACCCAGGATCGACCTTATCGTAGATGCCACAGCAGGCCATGAGCTCCTTAGCTTCATGGATGCGTTCTCCGGTTATAACCAGATAAGCATGGACCCCAGTGACCAGGAGAAGACGTCATTCGTCACTGCACAGGGGACCTACTGTTATCGGGTAATGCCATTTGGGCTCAAGAATGCAGGGGCAACCTACCAAAGGTTAGTGAACCGGATGTTTCAGAAACAAATAGGTACAACGATGGAGGTATACGTAGACGACATGCTGGTAAAGTCCGCTACAGCCGGTATCCACATCGCCCACCTCTCCGAGACGTTCCAGATCCTGAGGGATTATAACATGAAGCTGAATCCGGCGAAAATGCGCCTTCGGCGTGTCAGCGGGAAAATTTCTGGGCTTCATAGTCAACCACAGGGGAATTGAAGCAAATCCGGATAAAATAAAAGCATTGCTTGACATGCCATCACCATCGGGGATAAAGGAAGTACAACGATTAACAGGGAGGATCGCCGCTCTAAGTCGATTCGTGTCCAGGGCAAGTGACAAATGCCAACCTTTCTTCCAAGTTTTGAAGAAAGCCTTTCAATGGGATGAGAAATGTGAAGAAGCGTTTGTAACCTTGAAAACATACTTGAGCTCGCCACCCATTTTAGTGAGCCCGATAGAAGGAGAACTCCTCACATTGTATTTGGCAGTATCAGATTTTTCAACTAGCGCGGTGCTCGTCAGAGACAAAGAGCGGGTACAGCACCCGGTCTACTACTGCAGTCGAGCCCTGAGGGGAGCTGAGGAGAGGTATCCGAAAATGGAAAAATTAATACTAGCTCTGGTGACCGCAGCTCGGAAACTTCGTCCTTATTTCCAGGCTCACACCATAGAAGTCCCGACCGAATACCCCATGAAACAGGTGTTACATAAACCAGAGGTCTCTGGGAGGTTGATGAAATGGGCCATAGAGCTGAGCGAATTCGACATCCGGTACAAGCCAAAAACAGCCATAAAAGGACAGATCCTAGCCGATTTCGTCATGGAATTCGCCCCAGTAGAGCTTGCCGAGCCCACCCAATCAAGGGACGACCTCCCCATATGGAAGCTCTCTGTGGATGGAGCCTCAAATGCGCAAGGAAGCGGAGCAGGCTTAATCCTGACCTCACCAGAGGGTATAGACATTGAGTATGCACTCAGGTTTGGGTTCCACGCCTCCAACAACGAGGCCGAATACGAGGCCGTAATAGCAGGCCTCAATCTCGCTCATTCATTAGAGGTCGATCAGCTAGAGGTCCATAGCGACTCCCAACTGGTGGTCAGACAGATTGAAGACACATACGAGGCCAAAGGTGAGAAGATGATTCTATATCTTCGCAAAGTCCGTGATATATTAAAAAAGTTTGTATCAGTTCAGATCAAGTACGTCCCCAGAACGGAGAATTCCCGTGCCGACGCTTTGGCAAAACTGGCTACGGCCTTGCAGGAAGACATTGGGGAATCAACGCCCGTCGAATACCTCGCAGAGCCCTCCATTGACCCTTACGGCATAGTAGTCGCCCCAGTAGGGTCCGTACCAAACTGGATGGACCCTATTTGGGATTATATTAATGACGGAACCTTACCAGACGACCCAAAGGAAGCGGCTAAGATAAGAGTGAGATCCTCCAGGTTTACCAATCACAAGGGAAGCCTCTACAAACGAGGATTCTTCACACCTTTCCTAAAATGCATCGCAGGGGAAGACACTGAATACGTGCTAAGAGAAGTGCACGAAGGCATATGCGGGAACCATATCGGAGCTCGAACATTGGCCGGGAAAGTTTTGAGGCAGGGATACTATTGGCCCACAATGCTCAAAGATGCTACCAACCTGGTCAAAAGATGCAGAATCTGCCAGGAACACGCTAAAATATCACGCCTCCCAGCAGAGCCTCTGACATCAATCACCAGCCCCTGGCCCTTCCAGCAGTGGGGGTTGGACATATTGGGGCCCTTGCCCATTGGCAAAGGCCAATGTAAATTTATAATCGTTGCAGTAGATTATTTCACCAAGTGGGCTGAGGCCGAGCCCTTAGCCACAATCACAGAGCAGAAGATACGCAACTTCGTATGGCGAGCGATCATATGCAGATTTGGTGTCCCGAGAGCCTTGGTCTCAGATAACGGAAAACAGTTTGATAACGCAAAATTCAGGGACTTTTGTGCCGAGCTCGGGATTAAAAATTACTATTCGTCGCCAGCTCACCCACAATCAAATGGACAAGCCGAAGTCACCATCAGAACCCTCAAGGCCGCCTTGAAAACCAAGCTGGAAGATCTGAAGGGGAGTTGGGTCGAATACCTCCCTGAAGTACTATGGGCCTATAGGACGACACAGAAGTCAGCAACCCGGGAGACTCCATTTGCCCTAGCTTTTGGCACAGAAGCAGTAGCCCCTGTTGAAGTTAGAGTAAAGTCTCCCAGAGTCGAGCTAGCCTCGGAGGAACAAAACGATGAGGCCCTGCGTCTGAACTTAGAGCTCCTGGACGAAAAGCGTGAGCAGGTTCAGCAGCGTACAGAGGAATACCAAAGGAAGACCGCTAGGCACTACAACAAGAGAGTCAGGCCCAGAAGTTACGTGCCGGGGGATTTGGTCTTGAAAAAGCTACTGCCCGCAAGGAAAAATCCAGCACATGGGAAGCTAGGCCCTAATTGGGAGGGCCCTTATATTATATCTCGGGTCGTCAGACCGGGCAATTATGAGCTCCAAACAGAGGAAGGAAAAATCTTACAGCATACATGGAATGCGGAGCATCTTAAGCGCTTTTATCAGTAGGCATCAGTTCGCAATAAGGCCTTATGATTCCTAGGTGACAGGTGGGGCGAGCACTGGTTGTTTATTCGGATGTCTCAAACGGTTCGGGCATGTAAAAACAAAATATATACAATGAAAAAAAAAGTACATCTTTATTTCAAGTCATGGTTGGATACAATCAATGGTGTCCTCGATTACATCATAAAAAGCATACAGTACAAGCAATTCCCTCAATGCACGCAATACAAGCAGTTCCCTCGATGCACTCAGTACAAGCAATACCCTCGAAAAGAAAAAAAAAAAGGAAGGGAGACAAAGGAGAAAGACATAATGAAAAGAAGACAAGAAGGAGGAGAAGAGGAGAAAAAGATGGGGACAGAGGAGAGAGAAAGAAGAAGAAGCAGATGAGATAGAAAAAAGAAAAGAAAGAGGAGAGGTATAGCAGAGAGAGAGGAAGGAAGAAAAGAGAACGAGGAGTGAGGGGCAAGGGATGCACCATCCCCCCACCCTTAGGACGCATTCCCTAGCCAAGAGCTAGGGAATAACATAACTCCCATAAAGGGGAAACTAGGGAAAAACACAACTCCCACACGGAGAAATTCAGAAAAGCCGGTCCAGAGGCGTCAGAGGAACCCCAACGAAGGCAGCCGAACATCAAGCATCCATCCTCTACAAACTTCATCCGCCCAGTATGGAAAGCAGAAATCTTCAAAAGCGTAAGGCACAGAGGCAACAGAACCCCTATTTATAGAGAAAGCACCCGAAGGCATACACAACCGTTTCCAAATTCCCTATCAATCAGCATTAAAAGCGGTTCTAACCTTTTCAATAACTGAAGGACACACGAAACGGCTCCTCTCATAAAGCGCCTCTTCATACGAAGCGTCTCTCCCCACAAGATGGATTCTCACGCGAAACGGTCCTTCACACGGTGCCGCCCGGCCACAGCGCCATAAGCCCAGTTGCTCACTCTGACGAGCTCTCCCTTCAACACAGGCAGACGAGCTCCTACTATTTATCAGGACGAGCCCTTCACTGTACCTCAAACAGACGGGCTCCTCCCTACAAATCTCATTGACGAGCTCTCCCTTCAACACAGGCAGACGAGCTCCTACTATTTATCAGGACGAGCCCTTCTCTGTACCTCAAACAGACGGGCTCCTCCCTACAAATCTCATTGACGAGCTCTCCCTTCAACACAGGCAGACGAGCTCCTACTATTATCAGGACGAGCCCTTCATCTGTACTTCAAACAGACGGGCTCCTCCCTACAAATCTCATTGACGAGCTCTCCCTTCAACACAGGCAGACGAGCTCCTACTATTTATCAGGACGAGCCCTTCTCTGTACCTCAAACAGACGGGCTCCTCCCTACAAATCTCATTGACGAGCTCTCCCTTCAACACAGGCAGACGAGCTCCTACTATTTATCAGGACGAGCCCTTCTCTGTACCTCAAACAGACGGGCTCCTCCCTACAAATCTCATTGACGAGCTCTCCCTTCAACACAGGCAGACGAGCTCCTACTATTATCAGGACGAGCCCTTCACTGTACTTCAAACAGACGGGCTCCTCCCTACAAATCTCATTGACGAGCTCTCCCTTCAACACAGGCAGACGAGCTCCTACTATTATCAGGACGAGCCCTTCATCTGTACTTCAAACAGACGGGCTCCTCCCTACAAATCTCATTGACGAGCTCTCCCTTCAACACAGGCAGACGAGCTCCTACTATCTGTCAGGACGAGCCCTTCTCTGTACCTCAAACAGACGGGCTCCTCCCTACAAATCTCATTGACGAGCTCTCCCTTCAACACAGGCAGACGAGCTCCTACTATCTGTCAGGACGAGCCCTTCTCTGTACTACAAACAGACGGGCTCCTCCCTACAAATCTCATTGACGAGCTCTCCCTTCAACACAGGCAGACGAGCTCCTACTATCTTATCAGGACGAGCCCTTCTCTGTACTCAAACAGACGGGCTCCTCCCTACAAATCTCATTGACGAGCTCTCCCTTCAACACAGGCAGACGAGCTCCTACTATCTTATCAGGACGAGCCCTTCTCTGTACTCAAACAGACGGGCTCCTCCCTACAAATCTCATTGACGAGCTCTCCCTTCAACACAGGCAGACGAGCTCCTACTATCTGTCAGGACGAGCCCTTCTACTGTACTTCAAACAGACGGGCTCCTCCCTACAAATCTCATTGACGAGCTCTCCCTTCAACACAGGCAGACGAGCTCCTACTATCTGTCAGGACGAGCCCTTCTCTGTACCTCAAACAGACGGGCTCCTCCCTACAAATCTCATTGACGAGCTCTCCCTTCAACACAGGCAGACGAGCTCCTACTATTTATCAGGACGAGCCCTTCATCTGTACTTCAAACAGACGGGCTCCTCCCTACAAATCTCATTGACGAGCTCTCCCTTCAACACAGGCAGACGAGCTCCTACTATTTATCAGGACGAGCCCTTCTCTGTACTTCAAACAGACGGGCTCCTCCCTACAAATCTCATTGACGAGCTCTCCCTTCAACACAGGCAGACGAGCTCCTACTATTATCAGGACGAGCCCTTCTCTGTACTCAAACAGACGGGCTCCTCCCTACAAATCTCATTGACGAGCTCTCCCTTCAACACAGGCAGACGAGCTCCTACTATTATCAGGACGAGCCCTTCATCTGTACTTCAAACAGACGGGCTCCTCCCTACAAATCTCATTGACGAGCTCTCCCTTCAACACAGGCAGACGAGCTCCTACTATTTATCAGGACGAGCCCTTCTCTGTACTTCAAACAGACGGGCTCCTCCCTACAAATCTCATTGACGAGCTCTCCCTTCAACACAGGCAGACGAGCTCCTACTATCTATCAGGACGAGCCCTTCTCTGTACTACAAACAGACGGGCTCCTCCCTACAAATCTCATTGACGAGCTCTCCCTTCAACACAGGCAGACGAGCTCCTACTATCTATCAGGACGAGCCCTTCATCTGTACTTCAAACAGACGGGCTCCTCCCTACAAATCTCATTGACGAGCTCTCCCTTCAACACAGGCAGACGAGCTCCTACTATCTATCAGGACGAGCCCTTCTACTGTACTTCAAACAGACGGGCTCCTCCCTACAAATCTCATTGACGAGCTCTCCCTTCAACACAGGCAGACGAGCTCCTACTATCTATCAGGACGAGCCCTTCTCTGTACTCAAACAGACGGGCTCCTCCCTACAAATCTCATTGACGAGCTCTCCCTTCAACACAGGCAGACGAGCTCCTACTATCTTATCAGGACGAGCCCTTCTCTGTACTACAAACAGACGGGCTCCTCCCTACAAATCTCATTGACGAGCTCTCCCTTCAACACAGGCAGACGAGCTCCTACTATCTATCAGGACGAGCCCTTCTCTGTACTTCAAACAGACGGGCTCCTCCCTACAAATCTCATTGACGAGCTCTCCCTTCAACACAGGCAGACGAGCTCCTACTATTATCAGGACGAGCCCTTCTCTGTACTACAAACAGACGGGCTCCTCCCTACAAATCTCATTGACGAGCTCTCCCTTCAACACAGGCAGACGAGCTCCTACTATTTATCAGGACGAGCCCTTCTCTGTACCTCAAACAGACGGGCTCCTCCCTACAAATCTCATTGACGAGCTCTCCCTTCAACACAGGCAGACGAGCTCCTACTATTTATCAGGACGAGCCCTTCTCTGTACCTCAAACAGACGGGCTCCTCCCTACAAATCTCATTGACGAGCTCTCCCTTCAACACAGGCAGACGAGCTCCTACTATTTATCAGGACGAGCCCTTCTCTGTACCTACAAACAGACGGGCTCCTCCCTACAAATCTCATTGACGAGCTCTCCCTTCAACACAGGCAGACGAGCTCCTACTATTTATCAGGACGAGCCCTTCTCTGTACCTCAAACAGACGGGCTCCTCCCTACAAATCTCATTGACGAGCTCTCCCTTCAACACAGGCAGACGAGCTCCTACTATCTTTCAGGACGAGCCCTTCATCTGTACCTTCAAACAGACGGGCTCCTCCCTACAAATCTCATTGACGAGTTCTCTCCTTCAGCACAGGCAGGACGAGCTCCTACTATCTATAAGGACGAGCCCTTCACTGTACTTCAAACAGACGGGCTCCTCCTTACTATTCCTATTGACGAGCTCTTGAGACACTCTCCTTTCGACATGTATAATCAAGCTCTAATCGACTACATACACTGGCAAACCCTAGCCTTGACGAACTCAAATAGGGCACGTGAATGAAAGGACAGGTCAACACCCGCAGGTCAGACGACGAGGGCCACAGGCCCAAACCAACAAAGTTCCATCTGCACCAATCGCATAGCCAGGAAACCACGCTGGCTGGGACAGAACGATCTACAAAGTTTAAGACGATGCAGACTGAATTTCTATGATCCTCGACTCAGATGGCGCAATTCAGAAAGAAGAGCAAATAACATAAAATTCCCAGGGAGCGAGTATCCATTAAAAGAAGGTTAATACAGGTAGTAGGCCCCAGGTCTAACAAAAAAAAAAAAAAAAAAAAAAGAGAAAAGAAAAGCATAATAAAATTAGCGGAGACGAGCCTCGGATGTCAAGTATCAGACGAAGAAGAATGAGAAGGGGCCTCAGCATGAGTACTAGGCTCTGGGGATTCGTTTGTACCGAAAGATTCCTCTGCCTCTCCATCGCTTGGGAGGTCAAAGTCGAAATCCAGATCGGGGTACGCGCGAGCGGCTTTCTGCTGAAAAGCAAGCCATCCAGAAGCCCACTGAGCACCAGCCTGGTCCCGCAATTGCCTAATGACCTCGTCCCTCTGAACAACCATATCATCGCGCAGATGAAGTTCAGTGCGTAATCCGCGACACTCCTCGCTTAGCTGTCCTGATAAATCCACAGCTTCAGAGGACTCATGTCGGGCAGTCTCCAGCAATACCTTGCCCTCCAAAATCTCACGACGAGCCATTTCAAGTTGTTTCTCCATTTCGTCCAAACCACCGGTGACCGCGCGCAACTCCATCTTGCAGATCCCGTTGTTCGCCCCGGGAAATGATGAGTTCCTCCCTAACCAATTGAAGCTCACTCTGGGCAGATTGCAGCCCCCTCACGAGCCTCAACCAAATCATCTTGCAGAACCTGAAGTTCATCTCGAACCTCTCGAAGCTCTCCCTCAGCAGTCGTCAAGCTACTCCGGACCTCGCCTTCCCTACTTTCGGCCCGATCACGAGCCGACGAAGTGTGCTTCAGATCTGACGTAAGTCTTTCTATTTCTTCAGACAAATGCTGCACTCGTCCCTGCAGCTCGTCCCGCTCAGAAGTCAAAGTAGTCACTTTCGCCTTATAAATTCGGGCGATCCTTACATGTTTCTCATTCAGTTTGGCTTTTTCGGCCAAGCCCTTCAAATGAGTGGCAGCCTGCAAGACAAACACAGAATTAGAACTTGGCACAGAGCCAGCAGGAGAGTTAGCATAATTATAAGCTTACCGAAGCAAATCCCTGAAAAGACAAGGCCAAAGCCTCATCAACCGGCAACTCCTTTGATCTCTCAATATCAGAATCATTGAGGATGGATGAAACGGCACCCGCCGAAAGTTCAGCATTAGATAGCAAGAATCTTTGACTTCATCAACCTTCGATTTTGTTTTCTTTCTCCTCGACTCGGCCACCTTCCCAGGAGATGGCTTGACAGGGTCTGAAGGAGCGTTCCCTATAGTTATGGGCAAAACTGCCAACGGCTGATCGCCGCCCTCGCTTGAGGGATTCCCCACCTCTGCGATGGGCTCGGAAGAGGAAGCGAACAAAGAACCAGTGGAATCTCAGCCAACGGGGACGAGGACCGCTCGGGCCTTGGGATGAGGGGACTGAAGGTGCTTCTAATCTCTGAACTTTGTTGCGGACTGGCTGATCCCTCTTGGGAGAATCTGTTTCCTCCTCTTTGCACTCCGAGGTTTTCGAGATATCCCCTTCCAGATGAGCTAAGATCTCCCCTCGGGTAGGAGCAGCCACAGCGGGCCCGAAAGAGAAAACTCCCAGAGTAGAGGGAGGCGAAGGCCCTAAAACGGAAGATTTTGTGGACTTCAGACCGGATGAACTGGGGACATCCGACCTTAATAGCTCTGGCGTAGGAACGAGCAGAGCATTCAGTCAAAGCAAGAGCGACAGCGGTATCTTCGTCGCTAAGCTCAAGACGAGCATCTGAAAAATATAAGGGAAACCTAAGGTCAGGAGTATTCAACCGACTTTAGATGAATTAAACCAAAGGTAAGGATGATACTCACGAAGGTTATCAGGGGCGCTCCACGTTCTGGGTACGCCTAGGGTGTCTTCCCTGTCTAAAGAGTTGTACTCCCAGTTGGAGCCACTGACAAAGAAATATCGAACTTTCCATGTCCTATGAGAAGAAGGAAGAGTCGAAATCACCGAAGGGGCTCCAGGACGTCTAGGGAAATAAATAAACCCCTCGGCGGTAGCCGTCGGATTAAAAAGATGCAGGAGCAAAGCCACATTAGGGACGCCAAGTCCCCTGTCTCTAAAAAGAACCAGCAAACCCACTAAAATGCCCCTAACCATTAGGGGCCAGTTGGGAAGGGCAGATATGAAAATGCTGAAGAAACTTGTTTGATGAAAGGGTGCAGTGGAAAACGGAGGCGTTATCAAATGCGACCTCGAAAAACATACCATTCCGGGCACAGAGTTAACATAACGAGTCAAAAAATCAGGGAGACCATATACGAACACCAGGAAGAGGCCGGTATCGTTCAACAAAAATCGACTCGTATGAAGGGCCAACCTTACTCGGTCCCACTTTCATGGCATGACGACTGGCAACTTTGAGGAAATCCGACCCCTTAGGATATTTGATCAGGTTTATTTCCTTTTGCCTTACCCAAAAGAGGAGGAGGCGCCACAGGAGCATCTGGGGGATTAACGACGATCAAACGACTGGGGACTTCCCTAGCTAGATCAGAATCGACATCAGCAGGAGGACTAGCATGGATACGCAAAGATGAAGAGCGATTCGAGCCCATCGTAAAAGCAGACAGTATAAACAAGAAACACCCGGCTAAACCCCAGGACCCAACGGAGATCAGGAAGGAAGCGAAGCACAAAAACGCCAATAAATAGAAGGTTAAGA